>JBCJKH010067464.1:0-11776 GCA_039877255.1 Loriculus beryllinus | reverse complement strand
CTGCTTATGGCAGGGGGGTTGGAACTGGATGATCTTAAGGTCCTTTCCAACCCTAATGATTCTATGATTCTATGATTATAACCTCCAAGTTTCTAATATTTCTCTTCCATATTGGTTGATTATAAGGCTGCTTCAAGAAACCATTGGACAACACAGCTGGGCAGAACTTGAACAAGACTTTATTACTGAGTGGATGCAGGATATTCACAAAGCCCTTCTGAACTTTGCTGGGAAGCACAAGGAGGCAAGAGGCTGCCACCAGCCGGGGTTGCTTAATTCTTGTCCTTTCACTATTCAGGGGTCATCACTGCTTGTGACTGTAGGTCAAACTGAATCTGACAAAAAATAAGGAAAACTTTGCTTACAGTTGTGGTTTTCGAAATCCATGTAAGGCAATTTTTTGATCTTGCACTTTTATTATGAACATCAACATGTGAATAAAAGGTGTCTTTTTGAAAGTATAAATGAAGATGCTGTAAGCTTAAATATGTGACTATCTATGAGCACGCCTAAAAATACTTTGAGAAGCCTAGCTGTGCACTGTACTCAAGGATTTCACACCCTGACACAGTGGTACAAACTAGAGATGTTACTGGCTTAGGTCTTGACCACACCTAGATTGTGGTTTCTTGAGTGATCTGAACTTCCATGTTCAAACATATAAAACATGAATTTTGCATAGGCATTGCTAGTGTTTAGCTTAAAACCAGGCTCTCCCAAAATTCAAAATTAAGAATATTAATAGTTAATATTAAAAGTTTATATTATTAACTGAGACCTGTTTCTAAATTAGATGGAGTAAAGCAAAGTTTGTATGAGAAAACAACTTGAAATTGCAATAACTCAACAACACAACACTTGAAAAGCAAAGAAAACTTGTAAGGAGTGACCTTTATCTCATGTGCATACATGCATCTCTAGCCAGCTGTACTAACAGGTAGTGTGCCAGCAGCAAGTTGTCAGATTAGGTTGGGCTAATTAAACATTATTACTTTGTTAGGCACAGCTCTTTGAATAACCACTGTGTAACTGTTCACAAAAGTTCTTTAATTCTTACAGCCATAACCAAGTAAAAACTTGAGGCTAGAATTTTCCTTCCCATAAATTACAAAAATCAACACGGTTGTCTCCCATGAAAGCATAAACAGAATACACAAGGTCAGAATAACAATGCGCATGAACTGCGCTTAAATTAGAGCTAAAAGCAAAACTGTTTCATTAGCAAATGCGCCAATGAGAAAAATGAAGCAAGCCAGAAAGACACATTTTAATGCACCCAGAATCTGTGTTTGTATGCCTAATGTAAGACTTTAGGCTGCTATTTTAAAAAGTCTTTTTTAAGCCAATCATTACTACTTAGGAAAAAAAAAAGGTTAAACAACAGCTGGTTAGGACCAGTAACACTTTTCCATGGACAAAATTTCCACTAGTATAACTGGAGTTTTCAAAGCTGGAGTACTAAAATTACACTATTTAAGTTCCAGCAGGGCTTATGCATAGAAACATGACTTGGCCAGCAAATATCAAGTACCTTAACTTTATTTCAAGCAGCTGCCAAATGAAAGCATGAAGTACAGATTATTAGGAAGACAATTTGGCTTTGGTTCATAAACATGGATTTAGAAAATGTTTCCAGCCACTCCAGTGTAAGAAGTTTGCTTTTTACATGACACAGAAAACTTGATAAAATACATAAATTTTAGTTTTTCTCTGAATCACTTAATACTATACATGGACAGGAAACTTTTGAAAATGCAATGAGTGAAAAAAATGGGTTCATATCCTTTCTTTATTGAGAGTTTGGAGCTGAAACATTTTCTTCAAGCTAGGCAGCTCATACCAGAAACACGTAAAGTAAAATAGTATGAGTGCAGTCACATGTTTAGGAATGAGCTACAGCATAAATCAAAACAGCAGTGTAGGCACATTTTGCAGGTTATGGTCTCCAGAAGCAGGCCCTGTGGTGGACTAGCTGTTGGCTTGTAGAACCTCTGCCAACCTTCTTCATAGGATGATGGACGTCTTAAGGCCACCATCTCATGAGAACACTGATAGCTAAAGTAAAGAGAGACAGATTCTGAAAGAGCTTCAGAAAATCAAGGAGTGACTGTTTCTGAGCTGATGTCAGGTTATTTGTGGGGGAAAAATAAGTTGCACGTTAATTACCCCTTCTGCTCTGCTTTTCATAGAACAGAAAGTTAGCTCGGTTTAGCACATTGCAGCAGGTGTCCAAGCTACATGGTCAGGAAACTAAAGCCCCAAAGCAGGCCACAACATGCCTCAGATGTTTTAGCTGGCAATAAGCTAAGCAGGTATAAGTGCTAAAGACACATCTGGTAGAAATGCTGCTCACTGGCATAGCCTCTTCTCCCTAAACCATGCTCGCCTATGGCAATTATGCATGCTCAGGAGCAGAAATATTAAAGCCAGCTGTCCCTTCAGTCATAGACTTCTACCTGCGCTGCGTGGCCGTAACAGCATTTATCTGCATCCTCAGATAATCGTGTTTTGATCCATGTAATATTCAACAGAAGTGTAAACGGTTAACACCACTCAGCTGTACAACTAAAGGAGTAGAATAGAACAGCCAACAGCTTAACTGTTTTGGAGAACTTTAAGAATCCCTTTTTTCCCTGAAAAGCCACATTTGTGCAATCAAGTTTTCTAGCTCATACATTCGTGTAATTCAAATGCAGTGGTTTTGTGGCTGGCAAAATAGAAGAGTCTACTCCATCAAGCTCCACCTGCCCTACACAAGCTTTGCAGGAGACAGCAACAACTGGTACTTTAGCAAGAGAAAAAAAAAAAAACCAAACACAAACTCAAAATCCTTAACTGCAAAGTTTGGCTATATCCCAACAGAGCATGCAGAGTTCAGCTGTGTTACGAAGATAAAAGTACTAAGGCTTTAGACAATCCGCAGGGAACCTAGATGTGTGACCAAGGCCATGGATCCCGGTAGATAAAGAAATACCTATTAAGGAAACACAGCAAGGGACCGAACACAGGCATGCTTTACACCGTTTTACTTGCACAGCTCCTTGGCTCTGCAGGATCTTGGGAATTGCACCATGCCTTTCTGAGGGGACGGTAACAAATCCTACAAGATGCAGCAGAGGCATAGAGGGACTGAGCAGGCATTTTCCCAGCTGGCTGATCAAACCACACACCTAAACAGCTCATCCAGCCAGCTTCACAGCACTTACCCCCCTTTGGAATAATCCTAGGAAACTGAAACACATTTTTACAAGAAGGCTGAGGCTTGTTGTCTGAGACTGCCTTGGTTAATGTTACTGGGTTGCTCTCTTCTGTTATTTGCTCTTCCTTGAGAGATTTGTGACTGTACCTTCGTTTACTGTTTATGTATGTCACAACAGTTGCATTTGCTCAGTGTCACTTTCAGACACTCAGTGATGGCACACATTTTATACAGCTTTTTCAATTGCTAAATACTACATTAAGCTCTTCACAGAACTTGATAATCAGGTGGTACTTGACAGAGATAGAATTGTTAGGTTGTGAGAAAACACCGTGTCTGAAAGAATATTCTGAAAGAATACAAGACTACAGGTGAAAGGTACCATTCTTATACAATTGAATGAGGTAGTCTCCTTATTGATGAGTCCAAGAGGACTCAGGCTGCTAAATAGTGACCAGTGGGGTCTCTATTGCATAGAAATAAAAGATGAGATGTTTACCCTTAAGTGGAGTTCAGTAGGCTGGGTAGCATCGCTACACACAAGCTGCAGCTCCCTTGCTCTGACCTTCAGAGCTAAGTGCTGTGCTGAAATTGTGTGTCTCCAGATGAATTATTATCTGTTTCAGGTATTGTACAGAGCAAAGTAGCTACCCTTGGTACAGAAAAAAAACCCCAAACTTGGTACAAAAAAAGTCCCCAAAACAAAACAAAATATCATTTCCAATAAATATTTGCTTAAGAGTTGCATACTTTGGCATATAACATGACCAATTAGGCCCAATAGACTTTGCTTTCTGTTTAGAGTGGAGAGATGCGGACATACACATAGTGATGTCCAAGAAGACCAGCTTCATCAGCGTCCAGCTTTTCCCTTCTTGGTAATAGGTATTTGAAGCCACGTAATATTTAACAGAGGAAAACAGCACTACAGGTAAAGCAGGAAGAAACAGCACAATCCATGAGAGAGCAAGACCCTTCTGAATGTAACGTAAGTACCCAGTTATCTTTAAGATTTTGATGCAGTTGTATGGCATTTACACCATGAGTCATGAAGCACATCCACTTTGAAGGGCAAAACCTGATTTCTAAGCACTCAAATGACAGCAGAATTAATGTCAAGAAACACTGAAGAGCAAATTCTGGGGATATGTTATTGCAGCTCCAGAGCATAATTCTGAATATTCATCCCAAATAGCTCTTTCACATCTAGAAGTCATTTCATTAAAAAAGGGAAGTATTCTTACTACCAACTGTCAATCTTGTGTTTTATCTATTACTTATATTCCCTAAAGTTTACAACCAGCTAACCGAAAGTGAGGTGAATAAGCCATCTTATTTACACCAACATGGTTGAAACAGGATTCACAAGTCAATTTTGTTGTGCCAGCCTCCCCCATAAGTCTCAATTTACTCAGATCTCAGAGAGCAAAGCTGCGGAAGGACAAGCTAGCTCTTTTTCATCCAAAGCTTGGTGGTCAGAGTGCTGACACAGGGTGGAAGAAATCACAATAAACATCTCATCTGCTCTGCTAAACCAATGTCTTTCAGTGCCTTTGCCACTGACTAGGGGGTAAGTAGGTAATCCATGCAATTGCCTTCCTTCAGATTGTTCTGCTTCAATAGGACATTAGGTGAATGCTAATTTGGAGTTGATTTTCTAGCATTACTACATTTTTTAAGGTGTAATAGTTCTTACCTGTTTTCTAACAGGTTAGACATCTTAGTACAAATCACTCATGATCTAACCAGTAAATCAATAAAGAAATGGTCACAGTAATCAGAAATGGCCAAGGTGCCATAATCCAGGCTAATTGCTGAGTTCTACTCTGGCTTATTTGCCTTATGAAAGTAGGCTTTCATGCTGATACAATGTTTGGAAAGAGGGGCCAAGCGCAGACCTGTGATGTCCCCGGGACAGGGGGTATACACACAGAGAGGAATCTATCTGGAAGACATCTGTCACATGAGCAGTCATTTAAAATAAATTAACATGTTCTGATCTAATCTAGTATTGAAGCAGAAAACCTTTACAAGTTGTCTTGTAATGTCACTTGCATATGTTAAAATGAGGCAGGAATGAGAGAAAGACTACTGCTTGTGAGCGCTGCAATCTCATACTGCTTTCCATTGACATAGCACTATCGCCTCATATAAGCCTCACTCGTGGCTGAGCTTAAACCGCAACAAACACTCACGCTTCTTTCACCATACGTTTCTTCCTGTAGTAACATAGGACTTTTGCAGCTGGAGAAAGCAGAAGGCAGGGTAGGCTGCAATGGATAGGAATTACAGATAAAAGCACAAAGATTTTAAAACACTTCCATTATAAAGGAGCAGGTCAGGAGATAGCAGTGATTATCAGATAGTTGTTGAAAATAGTAGCAGATAGAAATGAAAGATGAGATGTTGACAGAGCTAACCTCCAGCATCCAATACCATTTAATGCTTTTTCTATGCAGTAGCTGTGGAGGATGATGAAGGCCACCCTCCTGCTATGCTGGCTAGCAGCCACACTCCAGATCACTGTCCACAGCCTGACCCAGACAGACCACCACAATGAGGAGCCCAAGGCAACCGACTGCCAGGAAGAACATCCTTGTAAGAGAGATTCTCTTGAGTCCTGCCAACAGATAGCCCTCAGCAACACAGACTTTCCCTTCAAGTTTTATAGGGAAGCAGCCATCCGGAAACCTGGCAAGACATTTTCTTTTTCCCGGTCAGCATCTCTACTGCCTTTGCCTTGCTGGCCCTAGACTCCAGAGCCACCAGCTGGCCCCAGGTGCTGGAAGGGCTGGCCTTTAACCTCAGCAGCACCCAGGAGGAAGAGATACACAAGGCCTTTCATCATTTCCTCCTCTTCTGGACCGCCCTGCCAGCGAGCTGCAGCTGAGCATAGGGAACACCCTGTTCAGGGACAAACACCTGAAGCCACTAAAAACATTTCTGAAGGATGTGAAAAAACTGTACAAAGGAGAAGTGGTTTCTTGTAACTTCCAGAATTCCACTGAAGCTAAAAAAGAGATCAGTGGTCACATAAAGAACAAAACCCATGTGAATGTAAACCAAATACTTCAAGATTTTGATCCGAACACTCTACTGGTAACTGTTAACTACATCCCTTTCAGAGGTAAGTTACATAGATGTTACTTACAGCAATACCTCAGTTTCACCTGCACTAAAACAAATACTCCACATTATTTCTGAATTATTTCTCATGCTTTGAAACCTCTTCTACATCTATGCTTTATTACCATATGTTTATGCTCCTACACATAAAAATTCACTCATTTGCAACCTTCAGATTTTAGGGAATTGCTAGAGCACAACAGAACTTGTGAACGCATTGCTGTGGCAATAGTTGACTTCCTCTTACACGTTATATTTGTAAGTAGCAACATGCAGGACATACCTGGAATTTACCTCCCAGAAAAAACATGTTTGGAAATAGACAAACTTTCAGTAAAAGAAATTTTATTTCAAGTACTTTGTTAAACTGGATTCCCTAATCTTAGATGCCCTGGTCTGAGGCATTTCTTTATGATAACAGAGTATATATTTTTACAGGCCAAGCAAGAGAAAAGCCCAAACTTATAAAGTAAGCGGAGTACTGTGGAGTTTATTCCATTATTTATTTTCCAATTTTATTTTATTTCTATTCAACATTAAAAAAAGGAGAACATACTTACAGAATGGCAAGTGGTGATCCCTCTGTATTTGTTCAGTGAATGAAATGGTTTAATACAAAATAAAATATCATAGAAAATCCAGTTGAACAAACATCAAGTAAAAATCATTTTGCAGATTAAAGCCCTTGAAGCCTTATTCCATTTAACATAATGCAGTTATCAACGGTTCTGAACCCAAAAGTTCAGGTTATTCTTGCGTGTAAGCTTTTCTTTAGTGCTACAAGATGAAGAACATATGAAAAAGCATATATAAGGAGCTTAACATGCTATCTTTTAAAAGGCAGACATCTGCTGTGGAATTTCCTTTACAAACAATATTCTGAAACCAGAAAGGCACTCACTGGATCCTGATCAGCTTTCATTTTCTTCAAATAAAATATAAAGTAATATGATGAAGTTACTTCCTTTAATTTATCCAACATAAAAAGTTGTTGTACAAGTCTATACATAATTTAACCTAGGATATTTAGTTTTTACTCAGCACAGTACAGCAAAGATAAGAAATAACAAGATCTTTAATAAATTTGGAATTCTTCAAATATGAGTGTGAATCTTCAAATATGTGTTCATCTATATGGGTTTATCTTGTGTACATCACTGTACTATATTACCATATCCTCCTGAAAACAAGCATTCGATTGCATTCTTTCTCTTTTGGTTTTAAGCCTACTAGGAAAATCCTTTCAGTATTAAGGGGACTCACAAGGATTGTTTCCATGTGAATGAGAAGACCTCAGCTGAAGTGAAGATGATGACTCAAGATGGATTTTACAAAGCATACTCTGACATGAAGCTCTCCTGCAAGGTGATGCAGATTCCTTACAAGGGAGATGTTACAGCATTGTTTATTCTGCCTCATGAAGGAAAAATGAAACAGTTGGAAAATGCCCTGACAAAAGACACTGTGTCTCAATGGAAAAAATCACTTGTAAGATGGTAAATATAGAATTCTGATTTGATGATTCAAGGTAGATAGAATCCACAGGCTGCATGCTCTTATCAAATTTTACAGTTACTAGCCTTTGCTTTGACTGGAGATTTAAACAATGGAATAGGTATATAGGGACAGACCAAAAGACTTGATGATTTGATATTTTCAGCAAAAAATAAAATCAGCATTACCTGGTGATGAAGGAATAGATCTGTGAGCTGGGAAACTTACTCTTTTTTCCCCACACATTTTCTGCTTGATGTGAAGTGTTTCCATTTCCTTGTCTTAAACACAATGTGTTAAAAGTAGTAATTGCAAGATAGCAATCAGATGCCTCAGAGGGGTGTGAATTCCAAAATAAAAACCTTCAAGGCTAGAAAAAAACTAAAGCAGCCTTAGTTCTAGAAATGCTGGCACCATTGCTGCTTGCTGTCCGACCAAGTGACGGTGTTGTAGAATCCTACAAGAAAGCCCAGCTGATGTCTTTCTCCTTCCATACTTTCCTATCATCTCCCAATGTTATGTTTGTTACCATCTTTTTCAGATGTAAAGACTCACATTTTTGCACAGAAGAATCACCAGCAAGTTGGGAGTCTTCAATCCAAGGCAACTTTCATTGCAATAACTACCATAATCTTTTATTTTTTTAATTAACAGGATTATAGAAGTGTATAATCCAAAACCATCAATTTCCGCCACTTGTGACTTGAGGAAGATGTTAATGAATCTGGGTGTAACCAATGTGTTTTCTGACTGGGCTGATGTGTCTGGAATTACAGGAAAACCTGATGTGAAGGTTTCAAAAGTAAGTTTGGCAGCAGAAACTATGATCTGTGGATTCCTCAATACCCAATTGTCTTGCCCTAAACTAAGTTGTGTGATTTTACTTGTTGCTAGAGCTGATACGCTAAACTAGAACATTTAGCTGATAAAGAAACTTTAAACTCTTATCAGACTTCTTCAAGATCTGGAGATAAGGATATTGTCCTCCATCTGAGGCAAAGGCTACGAGAGGCTTAGCATTTGTTCCAGAAACTAAACACAGCCCAGTTTCTGTATGTGAAATAAGTGCCCGTGGATATCTCTGCTGGGAATGCCTTGCATCAGCATATCTAGCAGAAAATGTGGCCTTTTTCTAACATGTGCATTCTGTAACTTTAAAGGACTTAAAATCTTCTACCATTGAAGGTTCTGATGAGTGCTAATTATGTGAAATGACCAGACTTGAGGAAAACATCCCATGTACTGAAAATAATGTGAGGAGAAACAGACAAAGCGAAAAGCTAGCATTTTTACAGCCATTTTGAATGCAGCACTTACAAAGTTCTAATGTATTGAGGGTAGTAAAACAAAAAGATTAAGAATTACCAACAATAATCTAACAACAACACAAAAAAAAGGTATCAAAGTGGAATTTCTACTGGCAAAACTGTAATGCATGTGCTATTTAGAGATACATACAGAGCAGTTCTGGAGCCCAACTTGTTTCCCTCTGAAATTGTCATTCCTTGTGAATTCACTTGAATATTCTACTTTCAATTAATTCCACAAGGTATGCAGTCACTAAGGTCTGTGTCGCATTCGCTTGTGGTGAGGAACACTGAATGTGAAAATACTTGATTATTGAGACAACATTGCTTAAAAAAACACCACAAGCTATAACCTGCTTCTTCCTGGTTCCTGGTCTACCAGCAATTTTTTTGAATGGGAGTAGCTGAATTAACTTAGTGCTAATATGAATCATTTCACACCCTGTCCTCCACATACATTAATTATTGCTCTATTTCACTGTAGGCTGCTCATAAGGCTCTGCTGAAGATTCATTAGAATGGCACAGAGGCTGCAGCAGTCACTGCCACAGATTTTCTTGCTCATTCTGTTCCTCCTGTTATTAAATTCAACCATCCATTTTTGCTGTTAGCTGTTGATCAATGTACTCAAAGCATTCTGTTCATGGGAAAAATTGTAAACCCAACTGAAAATGACTGGTCAGTAGCTGGTTTTACAGAATTAAATTGCGTTCTTCAGGCAAATGTGATTAAAATGATATCATAGCAGTTATTAAAAGTTTTCTTTTTGCAAAAAAAATGTCACACATGCAAAGAGTGTGGTCATTCTTAAAACACTGTTCTCGCTTCCTCTTCCAGTAGAAAGTAACCACGGAGATACACCTATTAGTGAATTATGAAGAATCTTATAAATCAGCCATTTGACAACCAGCACGTGTCATCTTTGAAAAACATGGCAAGTACCCAGCTGAAAGAATCTGTTTAAAACATTTTAACTAAATAAAGATTGAACAAAGAGGGTAGGAATGAATCAAAACGCTGAGGCTTGCTCCGGCTGCTGCCACCTCTCACTAAGTCCTGGGGCAGGAGGGTTGATGTGGAAATTTAAAATACAAATGCAGTCCACTAAGGGATATATTAGTACTTCTCTTCCACATGAATGTCATTGGTGGAGATGGATAGTATTTCAATAGGAAAATGATTGCTCGCCCCTTTGAGGATGCCTGTGTCAATCTGACATAGAATCATAGAATAGTTAGGGTTGGAAAGGACCCCAGGATGCCCTGGTCTTCTCAGAGAGCACCACTTGCTTAGGTCTTAGACAACTGAACCCAGCCAACAACATTTCACTTTTGCATTGTTAAAGCTGGGTCAGCATGTCCGTTCTGGATCTTGACAATTTGAATAATGAATTCCATGACTGGAATTGTTCTGAGCTGCATATTTATTTTTCTGCATTCATTCTTCCTTCTTTTGTTTGATTTCCCTTGCAGTTCAACTTTTGCAAACACTGAGACAAGGAGGCACAAAAGCACAGAATGAAATCAGTTCTAAGTAACGTTAAGTTTGATGGCTTTGTAATGGAAAATAACTGAGATGCTTGAAGATAAACCCTTGTAGTTGACCTAGTTTTAGGTCCTTAGGACCTTAGTACAAAAAGTGTAAGAAAAACAGGATGGAAAAACAGGACCTGGGCATGGGGAGTATCTGGGACCAGCAGACGTCCAGGATGGGTGCAGTCAGACCAACTGGTAAGCAGAAGGACAGGATGATTGCTGTGTTTGTGGTGTTAATGAACTCATTAAGCTGGTGTGAATATGTACTGGGGAGTATCTGGGACCAGCAGACGTCCATGATGGGAGCAGTTAAACTACCTGGTAAGTAGAAGGACAGGATGATTGCTATGCCTGTCATGTTATTTAAGCTGGTGCTTCAAAGACTGCCAGAAGTTATGAAGATTGTTGGGAGAAGTAAACGACCCTCAAAGACCACCATCACGTTTTTGTATGCATGCGGGAAACTTTCTGGAAATGTCGGAATTCGTGCGTAGCCTCCAGAATATGTATGTATGCCCAGGGACTGTATAAGGACGGCTTGTGTAGCAATCCGGGGATACACGTTAGGAGGAGCTATCCCCCGGCGTCGCAGTAAAGAATTCCCACTTGTCAACTTGAAAGCTCTGTTGGCGAGTTTGTTCCAGGAGTTTTCCCCGAATCTCTCGTGAGGGTACACAGAAGCCCAGGACGGGTGGGTCATCTCCAGCTCCAGCAGGGATCAAACCTTGGAGCCAAACCCCAGGAGGGATGCGCAGGGCCGGGTGAGGTCTGAAGGCTGTGGAGGGGTTTCCTGTGTTTTCCGAGCCCTAGGAACAAATCCCGGCTGTACTCTCTGAGCATAGCATGGCTGTTCAGCCTGTTGCAGGAACAGAGTCCTGTGCTGAGAGGATTATGGAATGCATCCACTGGAGTGCATGAAGTTCTTGCAGAGGTGTTCAAGTCCCTGTGTTCTGAGCTCATAGTGGACCATGCTTTTCATCCTGGAAGCCAGTGTTTAAGATGTGAGCAGCACTGCTCTTTTCCCCTAGCCGCTTGGCAGACCTGCCAGAAGTAAGGTCAGGGCTTGTTGCCTGCTATTGTGCCACTTGGGCTTGCTTTTACTAGGCTGTGTTTGG
>JBCJKH010067463.1:0-13021 GCA_039877255.1 Loriculus beryllinus | reverse complement strand
CCCTGCTTATGGCAGGGGGGTTGGAACTGGATGACCTTAAGGTCCTTTCCAACCCTAACGATTCTATGATTCTATGACTCAAACTTAAACAGGGAAGATTAAGGTTAGATGTAAGGAAGAGAATCTTCCCTGTGAGGGTGGCTTTGCTGGGGGGTCAGGGAAGAGGCTTTGTGTGGGCTGGCCAGCCCTGGGGACCCACAAGGCGGACACCTGAGGTCTATGAAGCCACTCACTGTTCGGCGACGATGTAGTGCTCGGGCAGCGGTGTGCACTGCACCCCAGCCACCTGCACCCCACGGGCGATCTCCGAGAAGTCCAGGCCCAGGTTCACACCGCGGATGGTCACCCTCGTCCCTCCTTCTGGGGGGCCAGAAACCGTCAGGATCTAGAGGGAAACAAACCAGAGGGATACTGAGCCGGTGTCCAGACATCTGCTCCATGGGCTGCTCAGGGATGCCGAGTGCTGCAACCTCCACCTCCTCCTGCTGCCAAACCCAGGCCACTGCCACCTTCTCGTGACCTCTCTGGATGTCTTTGAGAAGCCCAATGATGCTGAAATCCATCTGTGCCGTGCTCCAAAGGAGGACATCATGGTCCCTGAGCTGGCCAAGAGTCATGGGCAATGCCATCCCCCAGGAAGCCTTGCAGAAGGATGAGACTGACTTTTTTTATATACCCAGAATATGGTAAATTACCCTTCAGAAGTAGCCTGCTGCTTTGGAGATCTGTAAGTCCTGCCTTGGCTGCTCCCTGAACGTTAATGTCACATTTTATTAGGAAGTTGGCACCTCAAATGACTTAGAAATGCTAAAGTGTGAGGTGTGTGCTTTAAAGCTGCCTGTTTATAGCCTGCCTCAGCCATAATCATCTCTGCTCCTATAGACTTTCATTAAGGACACTATCCTCTTCAATTAGGGGGATAAATTACAATAATGCATCGCCACAAAATTTGGACCCGAGACTGTCAAATAGCTGTCCTTAATCTGCCACCGGTCCATCATTTCTCTTGGGTGAGTTACAAATATTCCCCATGCTACAGCTGTTATCCATAAACAAACATAATCCACAATAATGCAATTCAATTAATTTAATGGAGAAAACTTGTTCAGGCTTGTTTGTTCCGGCCCTGTCTCTGGCAAACAACTTGAGCTCTTCAAAACCTCTTCCTGAATGGGATTTGGCCACACATGCTGGGGTTCAGCCTGCTCCATACACCAAACATCAACCCCCTGCCTCCTTCCTCTACACTGTGTAGACTCCAACTTCTACCTCCCTCTGCCCTCAACCACACGACTGAGGCTTCTGATTTATTCACCATACACTGTTGTGCTGCTGCTTTCTGTAACTCACACCACGTCACAGGTTTTGTACCGTTTAGCTCTGTGAAACTCTATGTACCCTTAAAAGACACTACAAAATCACATTGGATTGCATTACACCGAGTCCTGAAGGCCTGCACTGGTAATGGGAATTACCTGAGCTCGGCACTTCACGTACTTGACAGTTACAACTGTCCCTTGCAGCCCTAGAGTATGTTAAAATGCATTTGCTGGAGCACTTGCACTTGTGGTCTCATCACTGTTCAAAAGAAGGCCCAGTTTATCATTTCCTGACCTCCCCACAGCCAGTGGAGCCTCCCCACACAAAGCAGAGCTGATGCTGTATTTTCAAGATGTCCTGACCTGGAAAATCCCCAGTATGGAGCTCCCTCCACTCGACCTAGATTTTAGTGGCCACTAATTGAACAGTTTTGAAGTAACTGTGCCACAAAGCAGCCCCAGGGTTAGAACAGATGCATTCGATTAATTACAGCTGGAGAGATTCAGTCAAAATCACAGAGAGAAGATAAGTCTTAAAGGTCCCGTCACATCAAGTGCTGGTGACCCCTCCAAGCACCCCTGGGTCACCTCCTCATGTGGTGGCCAAGGTATCTCCAGCAAACCCAGCCCAGGGCTGGCCGGCCTGGGAGCCGCAGGGCTGGCTGTGATCACATCCCATATTCCTAATCCGAGACAAACAGGATTAGGAAGCAACATTCCCAAATTTCAAGCACCAGACTTCAGCAGAGTGGCTTTCATTCAGAGCTCTGGGGAGGGTCACGAGAAGCTGCAAAGAGCACCTAAGTTAAAACCAAGGCCATCACCAGGAATTATACACCTACTGTTCAGGGGTCTGCACCTCTGCTGGAAGTGGGGTGTAGGAGGTAGGGACACTGGTTCTGCTGATGTCTGAGCTGGTCACGTCTCCCCTGAGCATCAGCCTCACCTAGCATGAGACAAATAAGCAATCCACCACCTCTGACAAAGCATGGTCCTGCTGCTCAGGACCAGGGTTTCTGCAAGTGTGAAGAATTGTGTTATTCACAGAATGGATCCAAATACAGAGATGAAGCGAATGGTGGTAGGACCTTGGTAATCTCACACTCTGCCCTTACACCACGTAAGGGATGCAGATGCACCACTGCATTTCTGGTGCTGCTGCTTCTGTCTTGAAACCAAGGTAGGGATCCTGAGGATCCCTGAGGTTGGAATCCAAGCTATCCCAGGCATCCAGGAGCCCCAAAACAGTGCTAGCACACTTCCCTCCCCAGCCTGCAGAAGACACTGCTATAATGATACAGGATAAATGTTCCCAGCATCATGGTTCAGCATTTCTGACATAAAGCAATATTTAGCCTCCAGGAGGAATCTGTGCACAGCACAGGGAGACCTAGGGCTGGCTGTGAATCGGATGGGCTTTTCCTTCCGGAGCTTAAGGCAAGCCACGAGCCTAAGACCATTCTGCACAATAACCCCTTAGCATCTGTTAGGGTGCAGAGCAAGCACATGGCTTACACAATAAATGGCATAACCCCTGCCCCCTCCCAAAATGTCATCTACCTTCCTTCTCTTTGTCTTTTTTCATCCAGCTCTAAGCTAGCTGGATCCCAGCTGATGAGCCCAGCAGGGAGCCAGCACACAAGCACTGTCATCCCGGCATGGTCCCTTCTTGTCTCTGCTTTAGCTGATAGCACATTCAGAACCTAATTGTTATCTCAGCAGAGCAACTCCATTATTCAGCCTGACACTGTCCCCCCTTCAGCTGTTTGTTGCACTGATGTTATATTAATGAGGCCTGCAAATAAATAAGTAGGAGATCAGAGTGCCTCTTGTTCACAAGAAAACGGGGGGTTATTTACTTGTTGCTCAGACCACAGACCATGTGGAAGTTTTACACTGTTAGACGGACACTGTGGGTGAATGGCTGGGCCTCTCACTCAGAAACAGGACTGAACAGATCCTGCTGCTCATTTCCTCTCATGGCTATTCAAACAAAATCTCTTCTTACTACTTATGCATTCCCCAAAGGCACTGGACATGGCAAACTGGTACCCAAAAGACTGAAACAACTCAGTTGGCAGCAAAAAGGACCCAACTGCAGTAAAGGCTGTAAAGGTCTCATGGTCTCCAAGATAATCCCAGGGGAAGAGGGCTGGGAGAAGTTAACCTGTGCTGCTGAAAGGTCTGGGTTTAGGAGTGAGAGTTTTCAGCCCTCTCAGTGCCCTTCCCATCAGTGGATCTCAAAGTCCACAAAAAAGGCCACTAGTTCCCTCTCCTCCTTTCCCTCTTCTTGTTCTACAACAGTGAAAACTGAAAACTTGACTTTTCATGAAGAATAAGTAAAACCAAAGCTGTAAATTCATAAGGAGAAGGGAGGAAGATGGAGTTCAAGTTAAAACGCCAAACAGTGTTCAAATCACACAGCTCAGAATGCTGCCAGTCAGCAGAGGCCATGGGATGATATGTCCCCCTGAAACCTGTGTTTTCTATTGCTGACCCTCTCTGTGAGTCAATAGCCAATCTGCCAAGGAAAGCACAGATTTCCTACTTGATTCTCACATCTCTGAATCAATTCAGAGCAATCTCCTGAGACTCAGAACATCCCCTGGCAAGGCACCCTGCGCTTCCCGCTTTGAAGGCTGACACACAGACCTGATGATGGAGACAAGAAATCTGTAGCAGCAAAGCTTTGCTCTTTTCTCCTTGGACAGAGACCAAAAGCGTTGTTTTCAAGCTGGATGGTGATAAAACACTTGGTGGCAGCGCCATGCCTGCAGCCAACCTGGCAGAGCTTAGATGCAAGTCACTGGGTGGCTGAAGCAGTGCTTTTCCCCTTCTCCACTTAGCTTAGGAGGGGTGAATAAATGACTTCTAAGACTTTGTCACTGTAAATGTCTGAATGGGTTATGGTGAAGGAAATCTCAGGCAGAGGCCGTTGTGCTTTCATCATGTACTGCAAGAACAGCACTCAGATAAGAAACCTTTGGTTTCTGACTACCGGCAGGACAAGGTGAATATCAAGGCAAAGACTTTAAGGCTCATTTTATCTCTCTATAAAGAAAACTATGACTTGCCAAACAAACCAACCCACCAAAGGAGAGAGTCTCAACTTAATGCTTTCATGTCTCTGCGTGGTCAAAGCCGTCTCTGGTCCTCTGCAGCCTCACAAACTCCACTCTGCAGTACACAAAATGCAGCACAAGAGAAATACCTGCCCATTAAACATACATTGTGGCTGGGGAGAAGGGCTAGGAAAGAAATACCAAAACCTTGCTAATGTCCCAGAGGATGGACGGACCCCCCCACAGCCACATCCTCCTCTATCCCCAGCCCTGATACAGCCCCACCAGCCTCTGCGTTTTCCTCCCCTCCTCCATTAAAAGGAGGATGATGCCTTCCTCCCAAGGGGTGTGAGAATGAGTCACTTTAGCTCAGCTGGTGTAGAAACTAATTTGAGTTAGAAGGCAACTTCCGTTTGTACTGGGGTCCTTATTCAGCTGGCAGAAACTTGTGAGCTACCCCACAACAAGCACCAGTGCAACAGGGTACTTGGATCCAACACCTTCTGCACTTTTGGCCACAGACTCAGGGCAAGGGAGGCATTTTAGGAGGAGTTAATTTAGTGAGAAACCAAAGTCTTCTTTCATCCCCACCTGAGTGTCACTCCTAATGGTAACGTTAACAGACCAAGCGGAGTTTTACTGGTAAAAATGCTCCTGGGAGACATTCTGTATCCCTCAGTGGTCTTAACAGAAACAGCAGAAGCATCAACTATAGACTAATTAGCTCCCTAGTTTAATTAGCATTCTTGCAACAGTCCGTAGCGGTCACCCCGATGCTGGTAGCATCACTGGCAAGTGACAGCTGCCTGTGGGGCAGTGGGCTGAACATCCCAGCCACGTGCCTGGATCCACACATTAATTTCATGGGAAGCAGTGGAGTGTTTTATTCCTTGTTCTTCAGCACCGGATAGACAAAGGTGGATTTTCAAACAAGGAGGAGACAGACACTAATCCATTCTGTCTGGAGTGAGGAGAATCATGGATTGGTTTGGGTTGGAAGGGACCTTAAAGCTCATCCAGTTCCAACCCCCTGCCATGAGCAGGGACATCTTCCACTAGAGCAGCTTGCTCCACCCCAGCCTTGGACTGGAGGACCGGAGATGCTCTTACCTCAGTGATGCGAGGGTTGGAGCACTTGACGTTCCTGCTGGACCAGTCGAGCCAGGGCTGCGCGGAGGGCGCGCTGCAGTGCGGCCGCAGCGTGCACTTGGCCTCGCCGCTGCACCAGCCACACTCGAACTTGGGGTCGGCTTTGAGGCAGAGCCCGCAGCTCTCACGCTGGGCTGCGCACTTGTAGAGGTGCACTGCGGGGAAGAGGGGATGGGCACTGAGTGCAAAGGCAAGAACTGAAGGAGTCACAGGGACTGGAGCTGCTCTTGCACTTAACAAGCAAAGGCATTTGTTGAGTTCACATAGAATTATGGAATGGGTTGGGTTGGAAAGGCTCTTAAAGACCATCTGGTTCCAACCTTCCAAGGACACCTTCCACTAGAGCAGGCTGCTCCAAGTCCAGCCTGGCGTTGAACACGTCCAGGGATGGGGCAGCCACAGCTTCTCTGGGCAACCTTTTCCATTGCCTCACCATATTATAGAGTCATAGAATCACAGAATCGTTAGGGTTGGAAAGGACCTTAAGGGCATCTAGTTCCAAACCCCCTGCCATAAGCAGGGACACCCCACACTAAACCATATTCCCATCAGGAAGAATGTTTTCCTGATATCTGAATCTAGTATCTAATATCCTTTGACTTAACAAGCTGCAGACCAGACTTGCACATGTGGTTCTCACAGCCAAGGCTGTATCAGTGGCATTTAGTGAGCACCACTATCAGTGGAACAAAGTGAATTTGCTCTTATCCACAGCAAGATCCACCAGGACCCCAATGTCTCTGATGGCAGCTAATGCTGCTCTGCCCCAACAGCCAAGCTCCTTCCCTGTCTTGAAAGCCAGCTCAAGCAGACATTACCTTTCAGATTTTCTGGGTTGTCGATAACAAAGTTCCCATTCCAAACCACAGCAAAGTCCACTGCTAAGTTGCTGATGTCCATCCCATCATAGAGATACTGAAGGAGAAGATTGAGAATGAAATGGTTGGAGAATGCACTAGAGGCACTAAGAGGAAAAGAATTCTTTTCTAAAGAAACCATTATTCTCTGTCCAAAACCCGCTGATGTCTGAACCACCACACTTCTACACTTCATCTCCAGGGTTCTGCTTTGACTTCTTCCTCCTCACCAGGAAGAGATAATTAAATCAGATCTAGTCCTTGTGAGAGGTAACAGATTAATTATTCCATGCACAGTGGTTGCTCTTGTCACTCAGTCTCCAGCTTATCAATACAGCCCCTCCAGTTAATCAGAGTGGAAGGACTGCTGCCTTCAGGCTATCTTCTCACACAATCACCATGCACCCTAGTGTGACTGCGAGCTTCAAAATCACACTGCAAAGTTCTGCCTGATGAAACAGCTGAGAAAAAACAGACGGTGCAGAGAGGTCCTTTCCCAATCTCTGCTTCAGCCTAGTCTAGGATAGCACCGGATTGAATTATTCACCTTCTCACGGACATCCTGGGGGCTGTGGCTGAGGGAATCTGGATGCTTTGGGTGAATTCCCAGGGGAATCTGAAATTCCCATTCTCGCAATGAGCACCAATGAGGCCTTTTTCTGTTATTCTCTTTCAGCAAACCAAGAGCTGCTAAAGAGACTTAAAAAGGTGAGTGAACATTCCCACCTCTTTGGAATGAGGGAATGATGATTAAACCAAAGCAGATTGCTTTGACTGTCCCCCGTGCAGTAGTTGTACAGCTTTAACTTTTACATTCGGTTGTACTGATTCACCTGGCCTGAGTTTTAATGAGTTGGTGTGAAACTAGATCTTCTGTACAAGTGATAAGCTGTGAGCACAGCATGGCCCTTACATACTCTACCTACCACTTCCTATTAGCCTAACAGGAATAAAAGCGTTTCTCTAATGTTTATAAATCTGTTTGGATAGGAAAAGTACTCTATAGTATTAATACATTTATCATCCACCAAGCTGCAAGGCCCAAAGATGGCCACTGATATATAAATATCCAGTGAAATTGTTAAAAATTCAAAACTTCATTAACAATTTAAGACCAGCTGCGCTGAATATTCAAGTGGACCTGTTCTGCTGCCTAAACCAAACTGAACGTGCCCTCTTTGCCCATGGACATTATCAAATGCATGGAAAGGAGGGGAAGGACCGCACTCTTCTCTGCCTGTCCTCCAGCTGGAGTGTGCCACATGAGACCAAACATGGTCTGCATTTGCCATTCACGTTTTGGCATCCCTGAGTACCTGCCATGGTGACTTTGGGTGTTCTGGGTTAAAATGTGCCAGGTCCACTGGCTTGGAAGCCTTAAGCTATGGAGGAGAGCCACCCTCCCCTGCCTGCTTCCCCAGCAGCATCATTCAGATGATTTCCTTCTCTCTGCTGCACTGTGCTTTCTCCCCCAGCAGTTTTCCTTTCCCCTTCCTTCCATGCACCATGCTGCTTTTCAGCATTACTGCATTCATGCAGCTACTGTGCCCTGGAATACGACAGCTCCCCGATAAGGGGTCTGTGATTCACCTTATCTCCCTCATGTGAATTAGCCTGCCTTAACACCTTTGGTTGCATTCCCTCCTCCTCCTCTTTGCTGACCCCCCTCAGTCAGACAGAGAACTGCCAGATAAAGGATCTTCTCCCAGCTGGTGCTATAATGAAACACCTCACACGGCCATGGCAGGTTCCCACCAGGAATTCAGGATTAGTTTAACTCCAGGATTAGTTTAACTCCAGGTTTTCCACTCTCCCCGTGGCTGAGCCCATCCCCTTCACATCTGACACCCATTTTGGGCACCCTGCTGCTCCCTTACCGAGCTGTTCTGGCACTGGACACTGGAGCTGTTGAAGCGCAGGGCAGGCACGCGGTGGATCACGCCTTGGATGCTGAGGACACACTCGTACCCACGCTGGCCAGACTGGGGCTGGGGCAGGTTTCTTGCCTTCAGCGTGATGGGTTTCACCTCTCCCACTGGGATCAGAATCTCCTCTGTGGGGAAGAGCTGGGGACAGTCCTGGTGAGGCAATGAAAGAGAAGGAGAGGTTAGAACAGTAACGGTGATCTGTGGTTCTGGCCAGGTCTGGCACTCTGATGTGCAGGAGTGATGTCCCAGCACATCCTCAGTGCACAGCACCAGCCACTTCTCAGTCCACTGATGCAGCTGCAGGTTAAGTGCAGAAATCATAGAATCACGGCCTGGTTTGAGTTGAAAACACCTTAAAGTTCATTCAGTCCCCTCCATGGGCAGGGACACCAAGCCCCTGTGTCCAACCTGGCCTTGAACACTACCAAGGATGGGGCAGCCACAGCTTCTCTGGGCACCCTGTGCCAGCGCCTCAGCACCCTCACAGGGAAGAGCTTCTTTACAAGGGTCTGTAGGGACAGAACAAGGGGAATGATTTTAAACTGACAGAAGGAAGACTGAGACGAGATCTCAGGATGAAGTTCTTTCCTGTGAGAGTGGTGAGCAGACATTGAATTTCCCCTGCCAGCCCTGGCACAGACCTCAGCAAGGGGCTCAAGCAGAGCTCTGCATCAGAGGGACTGTGATTATCCCCTCTGGGAAACACGAACTCTCCTGCAAGGCACGAATCCTGTCCCATTGCCCTTTAGCTGTAGCTGTTACTCACTATCACAAAAGCGGAACGCTCAATACTGCTGCTGGGTGAAGTTAGAGAAGATGTTGAAACTGGTTTTGCCGCTCTTGTTCTTGCTGTGGGGCATTTTTTCTCATGCTTATATTGTTTCCTTCTCCTCCCTCTCCTGCCCTTCCCCAGCCTCCGTCCTGTCCCTCCCCTTCCTCCTCCTCCCAGCTGTTCCAAAGAGCACTGTCAAATCCTTCAGGCTTTGGCTGCCGAATTCATGCAGTGATGAATGTCCCATTGCCTGTAGTAAACACATGGATGCAACCTTCACCAGTGTGGAACATCCGCGACCTTCAGTGGCCCCGAAGCCCCGTGTTGGCCGTTCCTTGGGTCCCCTCACTGCCCCCGGGGCCCCCATGGTGGTGAAGCCATTCTGCACGGTGCTCCTGTCCCCATCTTGGGTGGGACACTGCTGTGCAGCGTTGGCCGGGCTCCCATGCTGCTGGCCTTGGGCCGTGCGATGAATTCCGTTCAGTCTTCTCTGTCTTGTTGCTGCTCGGACCGGAGCTAACATTCTCTCTCATTGCCTCTCTTCCTGCTCTCCATCTGCATGCCCGTGCTGCTCTGTCTAGAACCGCCCCTGGCCTCCGGAGGGTGGGCGAGTTGTGTAAGTGAGCATGTTCCCATCCCATAGCAAACGCGTTGGCTCCCCGTGCCTGGGCTGACCCCGCTCCCTGCTCTCCCGCCCAGCCGGGAACAGGTAGCGGTGCTTGCCTAGCATGTGAGTGTCCCCTCCTGCCCTGTGTGCCCCGGTAGCATGTCCGTGTCCTGGTGCTGTGGTGTCGTGTGCTTCTGCTCGTAGGTGACCACTGAGGAAATTCCCTCGGGCTTCCATGGGATTGGTACCGTGACCCAATGCGTCCCTGCTGCGGCTGCACCACAGGGGACATCAGCAAGGGCTGGGCTGGGCAGTGTCCCCTTGCCATAGCTCAGCCCCAAGGGGAGGGACGCCAGGAGGCACCGTCCCCTCTCTGAGCCCCAGCAACTCCCCCCAGTGCACAAGGCTCCCCCTTCCTGCACATTCACCACGCCCCAGTCGTGGTGTGTCCCATGGGGCAGAGAAGGCAGTTCTAACGCTCCTGATCCCCGAGGTCATGCAGCTGTCCCTGTCTGGGTCCTGCTGACCATTGGGAGTGGTGCTGGAAGGGAAGCACAGCACTGCTGCCTGCTACCAGCACACCATGGCCATGGGAGCCCCAGCCTGGTGACCCACAACGGGTGACTTAGGATATCCCCCAGGAAGTCACTGTAGGCACAAGCTTAAACAGTAAGTGGTTATCCGAAACAGCTGTAGGGACATCGAGATGCAGAAAACTGCCCCCTGACATATCTCCCTTCTCTGAGAGTGGTTACTTTGTGAAGGACTTCTTGCTGGCAGAGCTTGGCCAGGACCCCAGCAGGTCTCTGTGTCCTTGCTGGCAGAGCTCCTTGGCCATGTCCCCAGCAGGTCTCAGTAGCTACCAGTGCTGCTGAAGTTCCTTCACAAGCCCATGCCTGATGACCATGTGCACTCACCAGGAGCAAGACGCTGTTCCTGTTGGCATGAGGCCCTTTGGGCTGGGTGTCAGGACCCCTCTCCCTTCCCGGAGGTGAATTTCCCCAGTGTGCATGGCCAGCGTGTGCTCTTGGTTGTGCTGCTTCCGTGTCTGTCTGTCTGTCCTAGGTTTTTTTACCCATACTATGTGTGAAAGTAGCCCCCTACATCTGTGTGAACGAAACCCCAAAGCCCACGCAGTTATGGGCATCCTCACCTTTGATTTTACTTGTCATTTTCTGCCAAGTGCTATAGTTCCAAGTTTACCTCCCAGTGCCAACCAGGACAGGGCCAGCCTTGATGGCAGAGTGACCACTGTCCTTCCCAACATGGATGCCTTCCCCAGCGATCAGCTCTGCTCCAAGCGCAGGCTGTAGCACACACTGGGTTAAGCAGAAGTGTGGGATACTCAGAAGCCATCTGGCCCACCTCCGACCTTGGTGAAGCAAAAGCCTGTAGTCTGTAGGTCTGGCCAGAGCTGGGTAGAGAGAGACCTGTGCCTCGAGTCCTGCACAGCAGATCCTGCTTCATTTGTGTGTGGCCAGGGGTGGGAAGGTCCTCATGTCACTGCATATGCCCACGTCTTCATGCATTCAGTCCTGTTGCTGGTGTCACAGTGTCCGAGTATTTGGGGTTGCCCCCAGGGGAGATCTGCTGCCAGTGTTAGCACTGCAGGCGTGTGGCTCATCACTCAGCTTTGGCTGCCTGGTGTGGGACAGGGTGAATTTAGTCTGCCCAGTCCATCTTCTGCCCTCACATTGTTGGGACACTGCCAGGCAGCCCCAGTGGCAGCACCAGCAGGTCAGAAAGCGTTTGTGGATGTCGGCTGAATGGGCTCGTCCCCAGTTGCTGCGCCAGCGTTCCAGACAATAGCAGTGCCTGCTCCAGCCCAGCACCATCTGACTCACCGTGACTATCAGCTGATGTTTCCTCTCTGCTGGACAGCCCTGTGGGTCTGAAAGCTTTGGACATTGTCCCACATCCCTGCAGCCACCCTGCCCTGAGCAGCGCCCTGAGAAGGGGTCCAGGGCTGCAGACAGGCTGTGCTCAGTGCTGTGTGCTGCAGCCCTATGCTCAGGGTGCTGCGATGGCTGTGCCCCATGCGTTTCTCAGGATGCTGCAGTGGCTGTGGGTCCCCACCTTGCCCACAGCACCAGCAGCAGTACCATTCCCATTCATGCCTGAAGAGATTTCGGGTCAGGGGAAGAGTAAAGATTAGGATGAGGATTAGAGTATAGGGTTAGATCTGGGGTTGAAGTTAGGGTATAAGGTTAGGCTTAGAGTTAGGGTATAAGGTATAGGGTTAGGTTATACGGTTAGGGTTTAGGTTAGGCTACAGGGTCAGATCTTAGATTTAGGTTTATGGTTAGGGTATAGGGTTTAGGTTAGGGTATAGGGTACAGCAATAGCACTAGGGCTGGGGTTAGCTTCTGTCTTGATCCAAAAGGATCAGCAATGACTCTTGTTGCACACAATTCACATAGCTTTTCCAGGTTCCTGCTTAGCTGAGCATCTTTGATATATTCTTAGCAGAGGTTTTTGCATTTCGTTTCCTGGAAAGGAGACTGGTACAAAACCAGTGCATTTCCTGGTCACCCAAGCAATTACTGAGTTCTACAGCATTTCTTAAATCACTATCAGTTCCAGTGCACAAGGGCTTGCTTCTGCTCACAGCATGGGGTCAGTTGTGTATGTCATTAGATGCATTCAGACCCAATAGATTATCTTTCTGTGTCATCCCACAGGCCAGCTCCCTCTCATCAGCTGCACAAAGGGTCAGGGATTCCCTGCAGGCTGAGGAAGTTGTCCCTGCAATATAGTTTCTCACCTGGAACATAAACCTTCAGCCCTGGAGCAGAGCTCCAGCTCCAGAGCTTGGCCACAAGCTGCACTGGGGAGTTCTTGGCCCCACACTCAGCCCACTTCTGGCACCCAGACCCATAACCCTGCCTCAGGTTTTAGTTGTGGGTGAGATGCACAATCTGAAGGAAAGCAATGAAACAGCTCCACCGAACCCATGTCCAGCCACAGTGCCTCTGCCCTGCTCGAGTCTCAGGAGACCATTCCAGGGTTCCATTGCTGCAAGAGAAGATCCCAGGGTTTCTCAAACAGCACCTGCTGCTCTCCTTTTCCTATAGTACTCACAGTAAACATCATGCAGGCCACATGAAGCCTTTTTCCCATGTGCACCCTAATGCAGGGTAGCAGTGGTGTCCCCAGGGCTGCAGGTGGCCTGTGTGGAACCCCCAGTCAGGGGTGGTGGGAGAAGGGTCATAGTATCACAGACTGGTTTGGGTGGAAAGGACCTTAAAGTTCCTCCAGCTCCAACCCCCTGCCACGGGCAGGGACCCCTTCCACTGGAGCAGCTTGCTCCAAGCCCCTGTGTCCAAC
>JBCJKH010067460.1:0-10846 GCA_039877255.1 Loriculus beryllinus | reverse complement strand
GGTCAGTTGTCCCGGCTACATCCTCTCCCAATTCGTTGTGCACCCTTAGGCTCCTTGCCAGTGGTGTGGGGTGAGGAGCAGAAACGACCTTGGCTCTGTGTAAGCGCTGCTCATAAGTAATGCTCCCTTCAGTATCAACACTATTTTCAGCACAAATACAAAACATAACCCCATATTAGCTACTGTGAAGAAAATGAACGCTATCCTAGCCAAAACCAGCACACTAGTAGCCTTGTTCCTAGTACCAAGAACAAGAAGGCCCATGAGATACACAAAGCTGTCAGGTCCATGAGATATACAAAGCTGTCAAAGCTCTTTTTACTTGAAAAGTGAGCATCTACGGGGAAGTTACGTGGGTGCTCACATATAGAAGTTGAGCTATCCTCTAGTTTAACAGACATACCCAAGTCTGGAGAGAAGGCCAAGCTAACAGTCAAGGAAGCTAAAATCATGATGAAATTGTTACCTGAAAGATTCAAACAGCACAGCTTTGCTTGTCACAGACTATCAAAAGTTCAAATGAACATCTCTGCAACTCTGGCACGGTTTTTATAAGACCTGAAACCATTTGGCTGCACTGGGGAGAGGCTGAGTGTAGTATCTAAGTGGATGTGCAATGGCATCAATTCTAGTGGCTGTGGTAGTTACTTAAAATATCTGTTGCAGGTACAGTTAATTTCACTTACCAAATTGCATGGATTGCACTAACTACAGCATTTGTTTGATAAAATAACATTTAATATACTAAGGTGGATTCTGTTGGGAAAATATTAAGCATTTTGGCTTCTAGAAAATATTAAGTTCATGCAACCAGGTTGATATCTCTGCTAACTTTGAGGTTCACATTGCCCATGTTTATGTGACTCTGTTAGCTTATTCACAAGGACTACTCATTTAGATCCACACAGTAGATCCTTAAAGCACCTAACTCCAAACATGACCATACTGTGCCTGGGGCACCTTCAGTTTTTCCCTAAATCCTCACAGCATCCATTCTAAGGCACTTGACTACTTGCTCTTTCCTCAGTAGATCGGCACCACTCCAGACCTGCTGCTTCACTTGTACTTATGGCCCCCTGTGGCTATCTTGCCCTGCAGAAAATTTCAGAGCTGCAGCTTATCAGGGTGAGGGACAGAGCAAGAACCTCCTGACAACTCCATTCATGATGCAGGATGGTCTCTGCAAAGGAAGCCAGTTACCTGTTTTTCTCAGCACTATGCCATGTATACTAGCACGCCACTTTTCAGGACTTCAACAGCATATTTCAACAGGACATGGCTCAAATCTTACACACTGGTAAGATCCTTCCCCTTTTGACACAGGGAAATGCTGATTTCAGATTCAGATGTCTCTCCAGCCGTCCACTTTTAGGTTTCAGTTGGTAAAAAGTGGAAGCACTCTACTGGATCAGAACAAACCAGTTGCAGATGTTCCACATGGTAAAGCGCAAGGAGATCACTGGATAAATCTGGCTTGACGTAAATGCTGGCATTAGGCTGCTGTAATTGCTTCTTATGTGAGTGTTTCACATTTACTGTCCAGGAGACTATTGAGCACTGGTGAGGGGATACCTGGAGCACTGTGTCCAGTTCTGTCTCCTCAGTACAAGAGAGGCATGGACATACTGGAGAAAGTCCAGTGAAGGGCTATAAAGATGATGAAGCATCTTCCCTATAGCAAAAGCTGAGAAGGCTGGGACTGCTTAGCCTGGCGTTCTCACTGACAGGCCCAAAGGCAATGGGCATAACCTAAAACTGCAGGAGGCTTTGTCATCAAGAAACACTTTTTTTACTGTGAAGGTGGCAGAGAACTGGAGCAGGTTGCCTGTGGAGGTTGTGGAGTGTCCATCCTTTCAAATATTCAAAAGCCATCTGGACATAGTCCAGGGTAACTGGCTCTGAGTGACTCTGCTGAGCAGGGGAGTTGGACCAAATGAGTTCTTTGCCAACTGCAACCATTTTGTGATTCTGTGAGAATACGGCCCATAAATCTATTGCCAGCATGTGAATTAGACTGGAGGGGACATTGCATTCTTCACTGCTTATAATCCAGTGTAAACAACTTTGCCTCTTTGAGCCCTTATTCCTTTTACTATCTCTCTTTATTATCTTTTAGACTGTAATTTTTTGGGGGACAGGTACTACCATATCCTGAGCTTGTGCAGTACCTTTTGCAACAGGATGATGCTCTCACTGAAGTCTTTTGATAAGACAGTGGTATTTTGAAAACACAAAGAGAAAATGGAAATCTAATGTTAAGTATTGATCACTTCATTTTTTCCCCTACTTTTGAAATCAAACTGAAGACATTGTTTCACCCACCTTGGCTTCCCATCAAATGTTTCACCCACCCTGGCTTCCCATCAAAGCCAAGTCAAAGGATGTTGCTGCAGCTGTGAGTCTGAAACCAGACCACATGAACAGCCACAGAGCAAACAGCCATGCAGCCAGTCTGCTCTTGTCCCTGGGATTGCCCACAGCTGCAGAACATAGGCACTTGCCTCCAAAGACCCCAGCTGCCACTGTTCTTCCTGGACAGCAGGGCACAAAGTCAGCACACTGCCCAGCAGGTGCTGCATGGTACAGTCTCCATGCAACCTTCATATGGACATCTCTAGTCTTCTGGTACCTCTCAGCTCATTAATTTTTCTTGTTAAAGCGAATGAGAAAATGGTGGGGTTTGTTGTTTTTTTCTAACAGGTAAAAATCAAGCTTGTTCTGTGTTGTTAAATGAATTTTTAATTGTCTTACAGCTATTGAAAAGAATTTTCAAGGCATTTTGCTGTTTGAGGTTGAAAAGTGTTCTTGTCTGGAAATACTTTGTATACTTATTTTCACTGTCTAACTGAATCAGCAAACTGATGTGTGACCCAAACATAATGACTGCATTTTTAAACCAGTAAAAACTTCAAAGGAGCATGTTCATTGCAGATTACAAAACTGTCCTAGAATTTTCACTGAGATACTCTACATCAGGAAACACATACATATTCATTAGCAGTTTTTATTTATCTTCAAAACACTACTGTTCAGAAAGAGCAAATCAAACAGAAGTCTAAAAAGCCTTTGTATTCATCCAAGATTCTTCGCAGAAAATGATTAGTATTACTGCAATTGTACTGAGTAGACAGAGTTATTAATTAAGACATACTGGTTTGCTCTGGTGCACTCTATCCTCAGCAGAAGATCTGTCAAGTTGTTGTGGTTTGTACAGAAGTTTTCTCTGCATACTATTTCTCATGTTTTCTAAACTAAAAACTCACTCGAGGTCTTCATGCTTTCAAATTTCTCAGGGCTGTATTCTCTGAAAACAATGGCAAAATTCCTACACACTATGATCTTAACAGACTCCATCTAGAAATATATCTGTTACACATTTGAAAGTATCTCGCTGCCCCCCCAGCTGATAACCACACAGCTAGTTTTATAGGCCTTCAAGTCTGGGAACAACTGCCAGCAGCCTATCCTGTTAAACAACGGTCTCCTGGAGACCTGTGTTTGATTTGCCACAGAAATGAAATCTAATCTCCTAAAGAGAGGAGCAATGAGTCAACAGTCCCATAAAAGGCTGAGATTTAGGGGAGAGGAATTAAATTTTACCATAAGTTCAAACTTCTTATGTGATCTTGCACAAGACCCTTGTGAAGGTCTACACTGCAGTGTCTAGGAAGCAATCTGACTGTGGAGAATTGGTGTATCTGGAGCCGTATGCTGTTGTGGATGGCCTATTTCTGGGTCCTGAGACAGGTCCAAATGTGTTCATGCTGGTATCTTTATGCTGATCTCTGCATTGTAAGCCTGAGGGGATAGCTGTAGCCACAGACCTGAGAAGACTGGAAAATTAGCCTACACTGTGACACTAGACTTCTAGCAATAGCTGAGGTAGCTCAGGTATCTCTACAGTCCACTAGCTCTCTTGTGTCATTTTATTCTTCATTTTAAAATGGGGACGACACTGTTGACTGGTGAGATGAGTCTGGCCACCCTGTTTTGGAGGTAAAGGCGTTCACTGAGCTCTGGGCATCCCCAGAGCAAGAGATTAATCTCTGGTGTCTCCTGTCATCTGATGTCTCAGTGTCATTTACACTGATGCAGGTGTAGCCACTCTCTTCATTTTAGAACTCATTTGTTTTTTAAATAATGATCCTGTGGTAAATGGTATGAAGTGAGATTGCACTGACTGAATAAACAGCCTGTGAATGTAGCACAATCTCAACACATCCTGGTAGTACTGATGCCTAACAGAAGGAAATCTCTATTTTCCCTAAACCAAAACTGCAAAGAAGTAGAAACAATTTGATTCATACGTCAATGAAAAGCAGTAAGCAAGGTATTTCTGCTGTATCTTGAGCTACTTTTTCCAGTAGCTGCTTAAAATGGAACTGCATACTGATTCTTAATCTTCTTCCAACTTTGACCCAAGTAATGCCCTTATGAGATCTTTGGGTTTCATTACACCTGGAGACTCTTATTGAGGATGGAATCTGCCTTCTCCTAGCTTTTGCGACTGTCCCTACTTCAAAGACTTTGTTAAGTAAACATACAAAGCAAGACCAATATATTTAAAAGACAGTCCTGAGGATCATAAAGGAACAGAGGGGCAATAATGAGAACTGAAACGGTCACAGCATGCCAACCCACATAAAGCAAGTTGCACATTTTATATCCTAAAGTAAGCACAGCCACTTCAACACTGGATAAAACTATTCTGGGGTAAGCACAGGTTACAGCAACTCTTCTTCTACCCATCACACACTCAACACACAGTCCTCTGCCTGTTCAAGGCTGCAGACGATATTGACACAAACTTCTTCCTGCAAATGCCTATTAAAATTTGTCTTTCAGAAAAATTATTCTATCAGGAAATCTCACAGGTAATACTTTGTCTGAAAAGTGAGCATCAAGTGCCTTTTGGAAGGTTTTTGGCTTTTTTTATTCTTCTCTCAAAGTGAAAAACATTTTGGTCTCAATGGAAAATATCAAAGCATTTAATTAATATTCTTCTGTCAAGCAGACGGTACTGGATTAATCCCAAATCCCTGTGTCCAGCAAAGCCTGGATTATCATCAGTAACCTGACATGACTATCTATGGTTTGAGTTCGGTTGTGCTTAGCTGCAGCTCTGTCTTCTTTTTACAGTACTTTAAAGTTCTGTACTTTTTTATTATTATCATTTTTCAACTTTCCTTACTCCACAAGTCTTGTAAGCATATTTTCTCTTGTTTAGGTTCTCCATAAGACACCCCTCGTACCCCATAGTGGGAGGACACATGAGTTAAAACTTAAACACGGGAAGTTTGGATTATAAAGAGGAAGTTCTTTACTGTACGGGTGGTGAGGCACTGGAATGGGTTGCTCAAGGAAGCTGTGAATGCCATCCCTGGCAGTGTTCAAGGCCAGGTTGGACAGAGCCTTGAGTGACATGGTTTAGTGTGAGGTGTCCCTGCCCACAGGATGGGGGTTGGAACTAGATGATCTTAAGGTCCTTTCCAACCCTAACTATTCTATCATTCTGTAATTCTAAAACTGTCACACATTCAGCTCCTTTGAGCTTCTTAGACTGGAAACTCCCTCTGCAGTACAGGTCACCTCCGAAGAAGTGAAAGCTTAAGCCTAGATGGATGCTGTAAAATACTCCATGGAAAATGTTACATCTACTCCAGTTAAAATGGGTAGTCTTTATACACCATGTAGCAGATGGAGTAAGGCTTGATCTTTGCTTTTACTGAAATGCTCTTTGTAAACATTAGAGGCCTGTCTGTGCTGAGGTAAAGTATAACTCTTCTACTTCAGTGGATTTAAGATCAAGCTGTAAAAGCAAAGGGATATCCACAGCAATATGGAGTCTTATACAGAGCCTCCTACAGTGAACAACCTCTTGGTTTCTTCTGTGCTTCTCTGTGTGATATGTTGTATGGCTGGTGCTAAAAGTTTGCACGCTAAAAAAAGTTATGCTGAAACAATGCAAGTGTTTAAAATTCCTTTGGATAACAATATCATCGAAGAGTTCACAAGGATGGGAAGGAAATGGAAGCAGAGAAAGGTTGCGTGCCTTGAGGAAGGTCACAGAAATGGTTGGTAGCAAGACCCAGAACAGAAACCAGGTGTTCTGGATGGGGCTTTCGTAACAGGAAAACACTGTCTCTCTTCTCATAGGGATCCCTCACCTATAATGATGAAGTAACTGCTAAGGGAACCATGTAAACCCAAGCATCAGCCAGCCACCTTTCCAGTAAGGAAACTCTGAGAAATTTTGGCAGGTGTCAAACAATTTCTTCTCCAGAATGCAAGCACCAACATATGATTGTGACATGTGCAACATAGCAGCATGGTACCAGCAATACCTGGCAATGTCCCTTGAAAATATCACTCGCATTAGATGGCATATTCAGATGCACACAAGATCAAAAGCAACAATAACAAAAGTAACAGCTGTAAAGTCACCCCTTATGGACTGGCCATTTCCTGCAGAACTGTTCACCTGCAGCCAGTGTTTTTTCTTCAATTCTTGTTTAAGTCTAAAGGACTTTTCCTTCATTATTTTCTCATATTATACAAAGTATTCCAACAGCTGCTGGGAGCTGAATACCATGTTAACAGTAAATAATTTAGTAAATATATGCCCACATTGACATCGAAAGAAAACCTGAGATTGCACCATTGTACTGTGTGTTTTTATTATACTGCAAGTACAGTTTCAAACATAATAGGATTTATTCATACCATATTTACTCCACTGAAGTGAGCATAAATATGTAAATGTCTAAGGCTTAGACTGGGAGTTGTCTACTGCTGCTTTCAAGTCATGCAGCAGTGTTCGCGCTGTAAATGCAGGCTGACAGCAGAAATGGCAGAACTGTACTTCCAAGGAAAGTATTACAGAAGGATCAAGCTTGCATATCATTACCTTACTCCTGACTTCTAATACGGAATGACATTGGACACACAGCTGTAGCTTTCACACTACTTTAATGGAAAAACTACACAGAGAGAGCAAGGGAGCACACACTGCTGATTGGGGCAGCTTGCACCAGTGTGTGAAATAAAAATCCCTTCTCATAAGATACCATTCAGATGTACAAAGCAAAATAATTTCGTGTTGAAATACATGGAACTGAAGGGAGTTGATTTTGTTCCTTAGTTGTCAAGGAAGGACAGCAGAGTGCCTGTTAGCAGCACTCAAGTAAAATCTTTTTCTGAGTGAAATAAACATGAAGTATGTGGTGGGAAAGTTATTTTACTGAAGCCAGCAGATGCAGCTCTTTTGGCTTTTTTGCAGTATGAGCCATCAGAGACCCGTTCCAAAGGCTTGCAGGCATGAGAAGCTACAGCTAGGTGAGGGAACTCTATATGGGGTATATTAAGGTGAGGGACTGTGCCTATAGCTTTCTCTGAAGCAGAAAGGTCACTCAATTTTCAAAGTTGTAAATAAATAAATAAAAAGACACAGCAGAAAAATTGCTCACAAGGCAATTACCAAAAGGTAGTTGGAGCAAGAGAATAATCCCAGTTTTACAGCTGGGATTTGAGGTCTAAGCAAATATCTGAGTAATTGTCTTTAGCTGTGTACACATTTTAATTCACACCTTTCCACTCACTTATTGCCTCTGTGCCAGATACTTTTTAAAAAAGTAAATCAATTGCCCATAAAAGGTGTCAGATTGTCAACAATGGAAATGAAATCCCCTGGTTACTGAACAAACACGCTTGGAACAGCACTACAAACTTCCGCTCACTGCAGAGGCAATTTGCCTCTCGTGTAACCTGGAGGGTATTCCTCATTATAATTGCTACTCAGTCCTGGCTTGAATTGCTCCGAGCACTTCTAATACAATCTGATCCCTTCAGACCCTGCTTTACTGCCCCTGTTCAAGCATGAAGAATTCAAGCTGAAACAGGTGCAGAGCAGGATGATTAATACAATCTGGGGAACAGGGAGTCTTTCACAAGCAGAGCTGCCAACACTATCAATTTATGCGGTGGACAACTGCTTTGGGCAGTAACCTACTAGATTTCCAGTATCTGGCAACTTAGGTTCTTGGACGCCTGGAAATTCAGGAGGATTTCACAGAGCACACACAAAGCAATCTGAGGTGGAACGAACAGTGTGTGATACATCCCTGATACCCAAAGGGGTATGGAGTCAGTCTGTGATTGTCACTTCTGGGCCTGCAAGGTCAGAATGGTCCAACGGGGTCTCGGCTTACATAGTGCAGTAAAGGTTGACTGGTGGAGGGGCTTATATGGGGAAGGAAAAACACTGGGAAGAAAGAATATGTCACTTATAAGTGATAATATAAGCACATAAGACCAAACAAGTATGGACTGGCCAGGGATACAGGTACAGTCACACTGTAAACTGGAAGATCACAGGTAATTACTAGCATAAGGATGTTGCACAACAGCCTTCTCTACGGGAGGGGAGTCAACAGCCTAGCTACTTCTAAAAGAAGTTTAGACCTTTAAGAAAGGATTCTATTAAAAAAAATTAAAATCCCATAACATGAGGGATTAAATCTGCTAAATCCAAAGATCCTGTCCTTGTTTTGACCACATAGTAGCCCTTATATGCCTTTCTCATAAAAAAAGCATATGATCTCTCCTTTTTCTGTCATTTCCTCCATGTTCTTCTCCTCTGGGCATTAGCAGTAGTATTGTGTTTTCCAGTGTGTTAATCTTAAGTGCAAATTTTTGCATTAGCTGCAATTTCTTTATATGTTTTCTGTTTATATGTCTTTACATCACACAGGTAAAGGATCAGAGAATTTGGCATCATTAGCTTAGCTGACAATACAGTCATTAAAAGAATTGTCTTGAAATAATGTGAATCTCTCATTTTCTTCTATTGTGTAATCCATTTTCTTTCCCTAAACTCTACAACATAATCACAATTGTAGCCCTCTGAAATCAGAAACAAACATATCTGTTCTACGGCGTCAATCAAAAATCTCCTGCAGATCAGAAGCTAAATTTCCATCTAAGCTGAAAGCTGGTATATTGTGGATAAAAACTATATAAATCCCATTAATTTCACCAGTGAAGGCCACGGGTGACATTCTTCCCTGTTACAACCTCCCTTACAAAAGTCCATCTGAATCTTCAATACTAAGCCATGAAGAAAAGACAACAACCTAGAACTTAAAAAATAAGGTCTTTTTCAATTAACAATTTAAAAACAGGTGAAGGCACCTTATGTACCTTTTCCTTATCTTTCAGATAAAGACCTCTTGGATAAGCTTGGTAAATCCTTATCTGCTAGACAAAGGACCACTATGATGGGCCTTATCGCTTAATTAAATCCCAGTACTATGTACAATGAAGTCAATAATTTGTTATACAAGATAGCACTTCAAATCGTGGCTGAGTTGGATAATGCATCTCTATTGGTTCTCTGTACCACAGCACGATGTAATGGCTCATGTTCCATAACCTGCTCGTGGGCTGCAAGGAACTCATTACAGAAAAAGTGCTCAGCTTAGAAAGGACAGGCTGTGATAAATAAATCTGTTGAATTGACTAGATAAACTAAGGTCCCCAGATGAAACTGATTTGATACGTAGGGCCTAATTCTCTCAGTTTTCCTTGTAAGGAACTCAGTTGAATGCGAAAGAGTTGTGGATTTTGGGCCAAATAAAATACCGATGCTACAGATCAGTGTAATGGAAAAATAGTGTAACCAAAGTTAATGCTAGGTGATGTTATGAAACCTGTAGAACAAACACAGCTACTGAAAAAAACACATGATAAGGTGTAAATCCTGACCATCCTTTTACTCATTACAGCTTACATCACTCATTGTTTTTATACCCACACATATCTGAGAGAAAAAAGAAACTGATCAATAATAGCTATAGCAACTATCACCAGATATCATCCTGGCAAAGTCTTCTGGAATACTAAACCCGGTTCAAATGATTCTCTTTTCCACATAAACATATTTGCATAAAGAAGTCTAATAGTTACAATGCTTCATTTCACTAACTTATTGATAATGTGCTAGAGTAATCTGTTCCTGAGTTTGGTGAGTGACAACATTTTTTTGCATAATAATAATAATAATAATAACAATAATATGGATAATCCATAAAATTGAGTGCACTGTATCTCCAAGTCTCTGAAGGACTCCATTCTAGCCTAAACCCGTTACCCATTACTTGATGTTGCAATACACACTGAATCTGTACAAGCCAGGATGCTTTTTCTGGTAAATGTGGAAAATTTTAGACCTAAGATCTGTCACTGGATCTAATCTTATTCAGCTCTATCAAAATAGAGATTCTATGGTTAGCATTTATACCCCTTAATTTTTACCAATATAGCTAAGAGCTGCCATTCAGCCCATCCAATGTAAATAAACAGAGGAGGTTCACACAGTGAGCTTAGGTTACGCATCTAACTTTAAGGTGACTACAGCTAAGGAACATTTCTCTTTCCCTTAGAAAGAAACCCTGAGGAGTGTGAGTATGCTGTAGCAATACAAGTGTGAGCCGTAGCACTGCTATGATGCAGATGTCTGTCCACAAAGGATGGGGCATCAAGATTCTTGGGTGCTCACTAAGACAAAAGGTCCGAATGCAGATCTTTTTCATACTGAAGATGGCAATTGCTTTGAAGGGTGCTATTGAAAGTCCATGCTTTGTATAATATGCTGTAAGAGGAAATAAATTTGACCTTTTGTCCCTGTGGCCACACAGTATTCTGCAAGACCTGTGCTGCCCAATTGCAGTCATGTCCTGGGCTGCATCAAAAGGAGCATGACCAGGAGGTTGAAGGAGGTGATCCTGCCCCTCTACTCTGCTCTTGTGAGACCTCACTTGGAGTATTGTGTGCAGTTCTGGTGTCCTCA
>JBCJKH010067454.1:0-15089 GCA_039877255.1 Loriculus beryllinus | reverse complement strand
TTAGATGGGGCTTTGGGCAACCTGGTCTAGTTGTGTTCTTGCCTATGGCAGGGCAGTAGGACTGCATGATCTTTAAAAGTCTCTCCAACCCAAATGATTCTATGATTCTGTGAATGGTTTGACACTGGGAAATTACAAAAATGCCTTATAGGTAGATAAATATTAATGTGCAGTATAAGACAACACAGTGTTTTATGGTGTGTTTTTTTAATTGACAAGCTGGAATGAGTCCAGTGGAGAATTACTAGGATACAAAGGGGGACTACAGCATGTGATGCAGGAAAAGACACTGAGGAAGCTGGTTTTATTCAATTTGGAAAACACTTCCTAGTCAGTGAAGGAAGGATCCAGTTGCTGCCTTCGACCACCCAACAGAAATGATGATATGGAAGACTGAGTCAAGAGTCTGCAGAAAGGCAATACACACAAGTTGAAACATAAACTTTCATCTGTACATAAGAAAAATACTTTCAGAATGAGAGTAGTGACGTGTTGGAACAGGTTGCTGATAGGCTGTGGCATCTTCATCCCCAGAGACACTCAGAGCTCAGCTGGACATGGCTCAGAGCAACCAGACATAAATTTGAAGATAACCCTGCTTTGAGTTACATGACCTCCAAAGGTCATATATTCTAGCCTGTCCTATCCTGTCTTTTTTTCAGATTTCAGAGAACTAAAAAGTACCATTTATAATCAGCCTTTTTTAATGGAGGTTTTTCTTGATGAAATCTAGTTTCCCTTTTCTGTTCTGCTTATTCTGTTTTCCTGTTCTCTTTCCACCTCTCCATGCCTTACTGTGCCACTTGGTTTTTTTCTTTCTCCATTTTTCTTGTTCTCATTTAGATTTGGTAGAAAAGTTTGTCACCATGATAATTCCTACAGAAATGCAGTTAATACCTGCATTGTAAAAGACTTACTCTCTCAGTCACTGCGTCAGATGGGCTGAACTTGCCTAATTTGCAGTGGAGGCTCCCTGAGGAATAATGGCTTTATTTCTAGGTGTATGGAACACCTTAATCAGTAATCCATACAATTGCCACCTGGGGTTTGCTCTGCTGCATTGTTCTCTATCCTACCTGCATGCTCTTTTCCTTTCATTTCTCCCAGTCTGTTACTTTCTCTGTCAGAGCTGCTTTCCCAGTAGCTTATTTTCAGTGGGTTGTAGTGTTTCTTCTCCTCAGGTGTTTGCAGAACTTCTGTATTCCTAGGCTCATTATACCATCATCATGGAGCAGTAATTTGCAGGGAATCACAAATAGATCTTCATTAGCTCTGTCAGGCTGGGAAGGGCCTAAAAGGCTGTTTACAAGGACCAGCTTTTTGGCACAGGAGGCTGGCTGCTGTGCAGTCCTCCTGCCACTAAAGAAATATATTCATCTGAAGCCTGAAGACAATGAGGGCATTCCCAACTAAATACATTAACTGATTCTGCTCTTTACCTCCACAGCAATCTGAATGTGCACTTTATTAGCTAATATTTGTATAGTAGCCTGTAAAGATATATGAGTATTGTTGCCTAACCTCTAAAGAAAAATCCATAATTCATTTTGCACAGTGCCTTCAGAGAGAGATGAACAGTGCACCAGCCCTTAACAATTTTGTTCAGATTTTGCAAATGCATAAAGACTCCCATGGGTTTTAATGATTTCACCAGTATTTAGTTCAATAATCTTAACTTTTGGTTCGTATCTTAGTCTCTATATGGATGAAAAGAATTCTTTATGTCACTCTTATATCCTTTACTTGCAAAAGGTTTCTTTGGCATCTTTGCACAATTGTGAGTTAAAAGTAGTGGAAACATGACAGAGAAATTCAATTTAATTACATATTAGTTCTAATCAACAGTCTATATACAGCACAGGTCAGTGCCCTGGCTTTCTTCCTTGGTATTTATGCATTTGCCATGTCTTGAATGTGTAATATTCTGCCAGTGTGCTTAAATAACTACAAGTCTCATTTTAGTAGCTTGCATGTAGGAATTTAATGCCCACATATATACACTACTTAGTTCTGACCTTCTGGGAATTGGGCAGAATTAAATACAATAAGTCAGCAACTTGGGGGTTACATTTTGAATGATTTTTAGGAGAATAAGATCTCCCCTAATTAAGACAACCTCTAACAAACTTTATGCAGAAATATCAGTGTGATATTTAAAACTCAAAAATTCTCACAAAATGTTTTTCCCAAAATGCATTCAACAGTGGAGAAAAGGGAGGTTATAAAAATAATCATCAAACTGGAATATTGGTTGTTTCCTGCTCTCTCTTCATTCAGTCAGTCAATGTACAGTTTTATTCATAGTACAACTGAAAAAGCCCAAGTGACACCATGTGAAATGTTGCTCTGGGTTTGGTCCAGGTGCTCTGTACAGGGTGTCTATAGTCTCATATGTAATCAGATTTCAAAAGAGAGTGAGATGCATGTTTGTCACTGTCAGTTTCTAAACATGTCATGTTTCCTGTTGTGTGCATGAAGAAGAAAAACCTAGGGGTTCTCAAATGCTGCAGTAGCTCTTACGACAAGCACATGGATGAATGGCAAACTGCCTCTGTGCTACCTGAATTGGTTAACATACAATAGGATCAGGTGATACTGTAAAAGTAAGGCAGAGAAATGCCTATGTAAACACAAACTGGTACAAATGAAGGAGAGCGCTTTCTTCCATGGCTAATAACATTGCTAAATAAACTGGTTTGCTGTAAATATTCCATATTTGGTCACACATCAGAGATGGCTGTTCATATTCAGACAAATCTTTCCGGACATTTCTTCACTTGTTTTATAAAAGCAACATTTTACCATCCCATTTTATTTTTATTAGAATTGTAATACTACTGTGATTCAAGGTGAGGCAGAAGAGGCTTGATTGTCTCTTCAAGTTTTAAGCCAAATAGGAAGGAAAAGCTTGTGCTAGTGATTTTGAAATAATGAGTGTTGAACATACCTCCACATGTTTTTACACAGACACTCAAATTTGCTGCATGTGAACATCAGACAAGTCTTGGATTATTGTACTTCTGCTTGATCTTTTGGGGTGCTACAGAGAAGGAGGGTTTAATATTGGGAGAGCATTACAGCTCAGGTTGTTTTATAGTATTTGAGGATTTCTGCCTTCTTTACTATTGCTTGAAACACAGTAATCGAGAATAAATGCACTCTCATAATTGCACAAAAAAATGCAGCTAACATTATTTCAAATGTCGTGTGCACAATTGAAAATATTGGGGTATTGTGTATTATAACCAATTCCTCAGTAGTCTTGTGAGCAAAAGATAATGACTAGAGTGTTATCATGTGCCAGTGGGCTGTACCTAACATCTGCTCTTAGGACATCTGTTGAGGAAAATATTGCTTCAGTGACTGATGTTCATAGGAGTAGTGAGAATAACACCCTGATGACATTTTAACAGTGAGGATAATATATAGGATAATGGAAAAGGTTGCCTTGATTGCAAAGCTATAATTCAGTCAAGTATTGTGATGTTTCCATAAACTGCCCTCAGAAGGCATATGACATCAGCACCATCCAGGTTTAGTAATCCATTTCCCTCCCTCTCTGTTATTATTTTAAATTTTTAAAATGCATAAAAATAAGTAGTATTTAATCGACGACCTGGAGATTTATATTGGAAACCTCACTTGATCTGCTGCATTAAAAAGAATGCATGTGGAGAGGCTGGTTTTAATAATTCAGTATTAATCTTTGACAGCAAAATATAAAATGAAAACATGACTATGCTGGAAAACTAGTTCTCTGGCCTTGAGTCATCAGTGTTACCTGATTTGCTGGAGTGCAATGGGAAAAAGGTAGCGTTACTTTTTTCCATGCAAAACTTTTATTTCACTTGATGCACAGAGTTTGTGAGTACTGGCTTGAATACACAAGCTCAGCTGGTCAGTTTTGGGGGCTGTACCTGTTATATTAGATACACTTCTTTCCCCTGAAGGTTAAAAATTCTACAGACTAAAAGCGTCAGCAAAGTGTGTAAATTTGGCTATGGAATTGTAGCTACCATGGGCTCTGATCATACAATCATTTATGTATGTACTTGCAATGTTGTCTCACTTGACACTCTTGAACATCTTTTCAAGAAAAGAAACATAAATGTTTACAGGATTAAAAGCTCAATGTAGTTCTGTATTCGGGCATTTCATTAAGCAACTTCTATTTGCAGCCAAACATAAATGTTGTGTTTTGTCTGTGTTTATTTTTCGAAATTGTAAATATAGTTACTGTCTGTAAATACGTGACTGTCACACAGTAACTTGTACACGATGTTGTTTTCTTTCCAGCTTTCAGAATGATTCCCTATCCACTGGAAAAAGGACATCTTTTCTACCCTTACCCTATTTGTACAGAAACTGCAGATAGAGAACTACTACCATGTACGTCCAACTTCCCTCTTCTTACTGTTGACATAAGATAATTGTTTACCTGAGTCTTGCAGCACTGATCTCCAGTGATGCCTTTTAAATTAAAAGCACTGGATTAGAATAATCAGTTCTCTGAGGCTCCCTTGATGGCTTAAGAGGCAGCTCCTCACCACAGTTCATAACAGTTAACTATATTTATCATTGTTGACAGTGTAGGGACAGGGAGAGAGATTAATAAAGAGGTAAAAATCAATTAGATCTTGATCTTCTCTCTTGTCACTAAACACTAACAAGTATGTCTGATCTTTCATCTAGGGTAACATCAAAAGCACAGTGGCATGGTCTTGTTAGTCTTTTGTAGAGTTAACTAGTTACTTGAATTCCAAGGCAAGATCAAACCTGCTTGAGGACAACTGGATCACTAATGCAGCTGTTACTCTGACAGTTTATGCTTAAATAGCAAGAAAGGTTTTCTTCTTGTAATGGTGTGTGTGCTGAAGAAACTGATGTGCAATTACCTCAGTCATTTATTATATGCGGTTTTGGCATATAATAAACACATGTATTGTTTGGCATATAATAAACACATATATTTGTTGGCAGCAAAGTGCCAACAGCGTCCCCAGCGCTCTGCAAATTACAAAGATAGATCCAGCCCTCGAGAAGTGTTACAGTCCAAGTTAACGAGACTCAACTGCAGTGCATGCAGTGAAGCACAGGAATGCAGAGAAAGAGCCAGAGCAGCCAGTCTTGCAAACAGTTATGCTTCATTCCCACATTTTCTCACAGTGAGTCTTTTTGTGAGCACAAATGGAACACACACAAGCACAGAGGGGTTTGCAGGGTCAGGGCGAAGGAGATTCAGGATGATCCAAGGAAGGAGATTGTTCTCTCACCTTCTTTATCCTGAAGAAGGAGCAAAGAGAAATCTGTTCTGAAGAAAAGTACAATGCAGCTTGCTTCTGCTGTGCAGCCTGGTTTAGAGAGCATTTGCTCTTTCTATATTCTTTCATTCAGAACCTGGCTGGTTTGGGCTAAAAAATGCATTGCCACTTTATATAAGCCTACGTAAGTGAACATTAGGTGAGAATAATACAGCAAAAATCTGCTCATTGCGAGTTTCTCCTTCACAGTACATTCTTGCTGATATTATACAGAAATCCTTGGCAACTGACAGTATCTCCCCACCCCATTATAATCACCCTAATTATAACAACACCTCTTAGAGTGCTCTGCTTGCTTTACTCAAAGGGATGCTGAGCTGGGGAGGGTGGAGTGTCAAGAGATTTAGGAATGGCAAAATCATGCAGAATAGCTCAGTGTTCTCTTTTTAGACGCAAAACTAATTGTTCTTGTCAAACGCTAGAAGCAAGGGACTCTTTAACAGCATGTGCAGGCAGTTGGGTTCTACTCTGGCAGTCACAGGAAATGCTTTTTGTTGCAAAATCTCTTGGGTTTGAGTAGGGAAGGGTTTAACATACCATGGCAGACACAGGTTGTTTAAAGGGGTTTTGCATACCTGTCCACACCCTTTAATTGTGTGTGTTTTAAAGGAGAGTCATCTGGGATTGTATCAGAACACTGAGATCTGGTAGGCTATCCGAATTAAAAATACCAATCACAAAACTTTTGCCATGACTGGATAACAGACTGGAACAACAAGTCTGAACCTGTGTCAAAAGCAAGTGCGAAAAACTGAGCACAAGAAATACAAAAGTCCATGATCTGGTATTTCCCAATCCCTAAATTTTATTTAAATCAAAGAGAAGCTGCAGATTATCTGGTTTTCTTTTAAACTGATTGAATTATCAGACCAAAAGATCATATATATTTTTTGCTTAAAATATTTTAATCAAACTCTTAGAATTCCTGCTGTTAAGTTTTGCAAACTACGCTACTCTGGATGAATGCAGTCGAGAATATAGTCCTGCCATGTTGCTGGATTACCCTGTGCTTATGTTGTTTACAAGTACGATAAGATGAGAGCTGGTCACTGAAGCTAAGAAAGAAAGTAGGCAAAGTGAGAGAGTAATGTTTTGTGTGTATGCGTAGTCATAGGATTTGAGTATATGGGAAGCCTTGAGGGTTGGTCCTGTGTGAGGTAAAATGCTTGTATTTAGTATGACTGTAGCTCCAAACTATGGACTGAATGAGTGAAGCAGACAGGTAAGAGTCAACCAGACCTTTTGTCAACCCAGCCAAATTTTCACCTTGAATCTGAGCTGCCATAGAAGCTAAAGGGATATATATTCTTCCAGTAAAATATTAATTATCCTCTTCTGACCTTTTCAGCTTTCTCAGTGCTGTTTTCTCCAAAGGCCAGTGAGCAATTTATCATACCAGAGTCAAAGAAATTTCTGTATTCCCTTTAGTGTAGACTAACAAACACCTTAGAAAAAATCACTACTAATTTAAATCCCAGGTTTTAACACTTCAAAAAATTGTGTTGCATATACACAAAATTCTGAAAATCTGAATTTAAAGTATTTGTTTATATGTCCTACTTTTTAGTTCACTTTTCTTGGTTCTGCTGATTAAACCCTCAGAATTTATTGTTGCAAAGACGGTAGTTTTACAGCCAGCTTAAACTGATAATGCTTCTGCAAGCTTGATCTCACTGCTGCTTCCAGGTGTATGTTTCCATGCAATCTGTGTATCAGTATTAGCAAACATGGGGCTAGTCAATGACCTGGATTAAAAACCTGGTATTTTATTTGTGGGTTCGTTGTTGCTGACCAAGGAAGGCAAAAGTAATGTGTATGTAGGACCAGAATAAGCCAGAAATACAGTCTTTAGATGAGAATTATTTGGCAGTGACTGGCACAACAATAATTTTAGCATTTGGTGTTTCAGACCTTCTATGTATTTTTGCCTTCGAAAGCATCTTCGAGTGTCTCTGCCTGTTTAAACCACATCGGAATGTTGGTTTGATTTTGTTTATGTTTTCCTTGGATTTTTTTATTTTTTTAACTTATAATGCATTCTCTTTCCCATCTTTTTTTCTACAGCATTTCATGAAGTTTCAGTTTACCCCAAGAAGGAGCTTCCCTTCTTCATCCTTTTCACTGCTGGACTATGTTCTTTCACAGCCATGCTAGCCCTCCTGACACATCAGTTCCCAGAGCTCATGGGGGTCTTCGCAAAAGCTGTGAGTATTCTCTGCTGCTGCTCTCCTCTGGTAAATAAAGACACAGATGCAGGAAAAGCTGAGCTTAGTAGTGCCAGTTATTAAATATCTGCATATTCAGTAGTACAAATAAAACATCTGACGTCAGGGACATTTGAACAATTGTTAAGGGAGCTAATCAGTAGAATACACTACTGTATATCTTCTCTGGTTTATGTGGTTCTTTTGTTAGGGCAGATCTTTTGTGATTTTGCCAAAAAGGCTTGGTGAGAGAAGGGAATTCCTTTGAGAAGAGAGTATCTGTATTTTCATATATAATCCAATAAAATAAACTAATAAGGGTTTTCAGAATCCCTCTTATTTTGTGTAGAGCCATACTGACGATGCCATGCTTTCCAGTGCAGTAGAAACTCTTAGAATGAGCAGAAAGAGAGTATTCTGTCAACCAGGGCAAATTTCTGTGTGCCTTCCCCACAAAGCCATGAAAGAAATAGTCTCAGTATTTCCCTTGTAGTTTTTCTTAGTTGCATCCCGGGAAGCCTCTACTAATTCTTCTTTTTTAGTCCACCAAAGATTAATAAATGTTGGAGGATGAAGGGGAAGGGTGTGAATTATGTTGAAACATGCTTTTTTCTTTTCAAAACCAAGAATATCAGTGCTCCAGTGTGCTAGGTAGTGAAAAGTCCACTTACTGTAAAGTTCTAGGATAATAAAAACTCCTTCCTGCTTCTCCAAGAAATACTGAATATGCTTTGCTGCAAGATATTATCTCATGTGTATTTGTGTCTCTTTTAGATCTTGTGTTTACAAAATAGACTCTTGGCTATTTAATGTCTTTTGTTTCGGGGAGCATAAGAAGCAAGGTGGAGGAGGCAAGGCTGAAAGGCTTTGCCAAATTCCATATCGTATTTTCTCAAAATCCTTTGCAAATGGCAAGAGACAACCTAGTGAACCAGGTCTTCTGCCACCCAGACTTGTGAGCGATAAAGGTCTGGTACAGCAACAAGTTCTCAACGTTAAGCGTTTTCTTTCATCAGCTCTAAAAGTTAGGAAATAAGGTTAGATGTCACCAAGCAAAAGATACCACATCAGCAAAAAGCCCTGAAATGTACCTGAAATACTATTACTTTCTCTTCTTTCTTGAGTGTATATGCAGTGTTTTGTGGACAGTAAGTATAACTCAGGCATATGATCTTAAACTTCTTTCTAAAGCTTTTTTTAAGGTTTTTTCCTGAAATCATTGAAATGCATGACCCTTGTTAGAGGGGTCTTTCAATTCTCTGATACTGCCATAGTTAGTGGTCCCAAATCTGTCCCTGTTAGCCTTGTTCATGTGCTTGTCAGCCTCATATCCTGAACAAAGAATATAAGTCAAGGTGGCAGCATTATGAGTATTTGTACTTGGTGCTTTTGCTAGAGGCAGTGAGCAACTGGAATTTGATAAAATCAGTAGCATGTTTTCATGGGCTTAACTCACCTGGCTTTGGTTGCTGAGTGCAAACAGATATCACTGCTGGTGCATTAGTAATGGTCTCTGTGTGATTTGGAGCTTGCACATTCCAAAGCCATTTGGGCAGCAGAGGCAGACCAGAAAGATCTGCTTCCCTGATGTGTAAGTGCAGTTGCCACTGATGTTAGAGCAGATACCTCAGGATTCTGTGTGTGGCTGTTAAGTTCTGCATATTGGAGCAGGTGAAGCTCCTAGTTAGTAAAATAAGTGCAGACAAATATAATTGAAATGTGGACTGCTTTGTGTGCATAGAGTTGGCAGGGTTACTCAAGATCTCTGAATCTGTATGGATGCAGTTAGCATGTCAGTTAACACGTATTTGAGCTGTGTCTTAATCCCCATAAACAACTATACGAAGCAGCTGAGTTTCTGTTGTACACAGGCAGGGTAGGATTTAAGCCTGTGACATTCATTTAGTAGCTCATAGAACAGCTTTGCTTTGGAAGGCTCATTTTGTTGTCTCCTCTGGGAAAAGTAGCCCAGGTGTACGAGATTGAAGAAAATCGTGGCAGACGTGTCTTTGAGATGCAGGTGTATCAGAACAAAACAGAAGAGGTTGGCCAGTCCCTTTCAGTTTTAGGGAAGATCGTTTCGTAAATAACTAGTTTCATAAATAGCTAAAAGATGAATGTGCTGGCAGTTGCTGTGGTTATGTACATTGGATTACCTATGCTGGTACGGTTGGTAGTCATTGTGATGTGGTAGATTACATTGTGAAACTGTACACATATGCTTAATTTTAAAAGGTCAGAATTATTCCTTCTTTTATGCCTGTCAATCCCAAAAGCATTGCACAGATGTAATATCGCCATCATGGCCCAGAGCTGTGTTACTGCAAGTTTATATTAACCATATTTCATAAAACCTGAGTGGGTTAGCATGACTAGGAGTTGGGAACTGGCTGACCTCCAAGTTGCATCTTCTTGCCCCTTTTCCATAGCCCATTAACCCAGACACTGCGTTCTTCAAGACAGAAAAAGCCCTTGAGTGCTGAGGACCTCCTCCACATGAGAGACTGCCAAATGTGGCCTGTGCCACTGTGACAGACAATCCCTTTGGGCCCATCCTCTGCTGGATGCAGCAGTCAAAAACATTTGAAGTCAACAGTCATGTCTAAAAGTGTAGTGCCTAGTTAAATTTTTTATATGAGTGGAACTCAAGAAAGTAATTTTTCTCTGATTTGATTCCTTTGTTTGCCTGAGATCACTGACATGATCTGTTTCAGTATTTCACATATGGTGAATGAGACCTCGGTTCAGAAAGAGAGTTTACCCAGGGAGATATTTCATCTGCTTGGGTCTCTGCAGGCACTGGGGCAGGGAACATGTAGATCCAATCTGAGCAAGAAAGTTCCTCCATTCAAACACCAAGCAACATGGTGGCAAAAGGAAAGGGAAAAAGAAACTCATAGCATGCAGACTGAGCCCTCCTGGGTGCTGCCATGTGGCAGACAAGTTGCCCATACTGTCTGAGGACAGGAGCACCAGGAGCTTTCCAAGCCCCAGATAGCCCCAGCACAGATGTTGTTCACATGGGCTTGTAGAATTGAGTAGGTGCCATTCTGAACCTCTTGCTGTCAGCAAAGGTTTTACTTGGACTTCAGTGAAGCCAGGCTTCGGTATCCATGAATTTAAAGCAGTTTTGTACACCAGCTCATTTTCCAAGTGGAGAAAAACTTGGCTTGTTTTAAGCCACAGATACTTTGCTGAGTTTGTTACAGGATACAGTCAACTGTTTCAGCAACAAAATTCCTATGAATTGCAATAAAACTTACTGTCAAATTACTCTTGTTTCATTGATTTAACAAGTGTGTAATTTGCACTGGTTACAAAGCTGAGTTTTATCCAACTAGATGTAATGGTTCAAGCTTACTACATAGATCAAGTGCTACTCAAAGGGTAGAAAATATCCTCTAGCGAGCTTTTTGCATTTGGCAAAATTAAAGGGACTTATTTATTTAAATTGTTCACAGCTTAACCAGAGGGAATGCTTCTACTTAGGCTAAGCCACTTGTAATAGTAATGACAAACTCTGAGATTAGATAAGTCAGTGTTATATTAATTTAGCTGCAATTCATGTTGCACAGCTTGACCTTTGGCACTACAACTGAAATACTCTTGTTCAGCTTCAGTTACAAGATTTTTCTTCAACATGTGCTTAAGACAAAACCTCATTAGCAGGGGTGGTGTTACCTGGTTTTCCTCTGATGCACAAGTTGTCCATCATGTAGTGTCTGTATTCTATGCAAATATGTCCAAGAGGTAAAAAGAATTTGAATGCTTACTATTGCCTTTAAAATGCATACGCATTGTCAACATCATGCATTTTTACAGTTAAACTCTGCAGAGAGCACATTTTGGTGAACAGTGAAACTGTTTGCAGATGTTTTCTTGCTTCATACCTTGAAATGGTTATAATCCCTGGCTGTTGGATATTGCAGTTTTGAAACATTTTAAATACATTTGCCATATATAGCTGTGTTTAAGCAGCACAAAGACCTGTAACGATTTCTGAATTTTTCATACTTTAGGTGCTTCGGAGCCTAGGTTAGAGACCAAGGACATATCTGTATAAAGTAATAAAATACTGTTTGTTCTGTGATTCTAAAGGCAAGTGATACATCTCAGTTCATGTCTGCACCTCTAACTTATTTTCTCTTCCGAGGCAGGATGGCCCTGTCCTTGCTGGCTGCTGAGAATTGTCCCTGCCCTGTGCTATCCCTAAACTCTGCTGGGCTTTGTTGAAGAGAGACTTAACTGACATGGGCCAGAGCTGTGTCAGGAGCTGTGCTAGCAGTTCTGGAGTGTGCGGGGCAGGCCAGCAGCCCGCACTGTGCAGCACTCCTTGCTTTGCAGGAGAAGACAAAAACCAACCACCCCAGCTCCCTCTGCAGCTGGGGTAGAGAGGAAAGAGACCATTTCAAAGGGCAATTCTGGTCCTGGGATGGGTATAGTTACTCTCTGGAAGTGCTTAGTTCTCTTCAGTGACTACAGGGGAGCCAGACCCTCATGTCTGTGTCCTTCATGTGTGTAAAGATAACATGGAACAAATTCAGATTGTGAAAAGGGATGTAAGGCATTTAAAGTCTGATGCTTTCTTTTGTCAGGAGAGAGAGTTCTTCTGGGCAAAAAGAGAACACATCTAGCACCAGATATTTAATAGACTACCAAGCTGAGTTCATGTACCCATTGGCGCAGTAAGCAGAGTTTACATGTTCTGTGCTGACTGCAGAGCAGTAACTGAAACACAAACCTCTTTCACCTCTTTGCCAATCAGTTCCAAAGAGAATTGTTTATTTTTAGCAAAGTTGCATTAGCCTAAATGGTTAGAAGCCACAGTGTTCACAGTCTCAAGGTGGCTGACTTTGTATGTTACTGTGCTGTCTTGTACATGTATAGGGCCTCAGCGTAGCTGTATGTAACGTGTACACTTAAACTGCACTTAATGTAAAGCACAGTTAGTATGTATTTCCCAAAATTTTGGGGGTGATTCGAGTACCTTAGTTCTGAGATGTGCAGCTGGCAGTGTTCTTTCCTGTGATAAAATGGTTCCTATTTACTTGGGTTTTGTCACATATGCCTGTCCTAACAATATATTGAAACTTCTTTCACCATTACCAGATGTGTTGTGTTAGAGAGGGTGGATGTTAAAATAAATTCCAGTGTTGTAAATGCTGTGTTGTATATAGCAGATCTGTACATAACACTGAACTGTTTTAAACCTGAATCTAAAGACAAGCTTTTTGTCTCTGAGATGTGGTCTGGCAGGCTCGGCCATTATGAAAAAGCCCCTCTTTTCCCTCCAGTAGGTTTTGGTTTGAGCTTTTAGTGGCTTCTGTATGAGCTTGACTATAGGATATGAGACATATGAAAACTTCTTTAGTTCATCACTTTGATCTTCATAAAAATGGGGCTCTTGCTTTCTTTGCTGCAAAAATCCAGAGATCTGTATACATGCAAGGCTCACAATTTGGCAGAAAGTCTTTCTACGTGCATTGTATAGTTCTTACATGCTGGAGGAGTTTACAGAGTAACACAGCAAGAGTGTCTCGTCTTACTGGGCAGCTCTCTCTTGAGGTGTATTGTCTCTTGGGTTTTGATCTGAATATTATCTGATTTCTTTGCAGTTCCTCAGCACCCTCTTTGCCCCTCTAAATTTTGTGATGGAAAAAGTAGAAAGTATCCTTCCCTCCAGCCTGTGGCACCAGCTGACGAGGATCTGAGGGAGCACGCCTGCTGACTGACTGCCGTGACATCTTCTGTGCCAACGTTTTGTTGACCACAAGAGAGCATGATAAAAAAGGGAAGCAGTTCTAAGACTTAAAAACTCTTCATGGATTGTCTGTTCTCATATAAAATCTGTTTTGTTGTACAAAATACATTGATGTTAGGTTCTATTATATTTTGCCTTCGGAAAAGAAAAACTTAAAAATAAACTTTTGTGTATTGCAGCAGTGCTGTCTGTTGGCGTCTTCTTCAAAGCTCACATTGTACTTACTGTTCTTAAAAAAACGTGTGGTATATCTGCTTCCCCACAGCTAAAGCTTGGCTTTCCATTCAGTTAATGAAAAAACACTAATAACTTTACAGTTAAGCAACATTATCACTGCCTTTTCTTACAGAGTTCAGCCAGGGTGAAGCTCTCACTGCTACAGACAGTCTAGATGAGGCTTCTAGACAGTTAAAGCTGTCTAGAAGCTTAAAGCAGCTTTAGGCTCCCCAGGCAGTTTGGATGGCACACCGGGCTTCTGACTCCCATCTCTGCACAGAGGTCAGTTTGAATTTTCAGAAAGTCCACATACTTCACAGATTTTCCTCACACCACTGTTACTTCAGGTTCCTCCAGAAGCTCCATACTTAGCTCTGTGTCTACAGAACAAAGCATAAGCAATGGCAGAGAACTGGAAACAAAGCCACTTCTTTTGAGTGGTAATTGCATTCCTGCTGTTATGTATTTATTGCTGAGGTTTTATTGCATTGCTAGTATTTTTCAAGTGCATCTTCCTGTACAGATTAAACATCAGCATTATAAACTGTTGGCTTGAGACAGACGCTCATTAGCAAAGTTAATGTTAGTTCATGCACAATTCATAGAGAGGTTGGCATTTTGTCATTAGTGCCTGCCTCAGGAAATCTTATCCTTCTGCTGTGGGAGGTTTAGAGTAAGTATTCATTTATAACTTACCCACTGGAGATGGAAACTTCCCACAGACACTTCTGCTAATGAACATGGCCAGCTCCGAGGTTAAGAATTTGATCTGGAAGTTGAAACAAGTAGTCCTGTCTGACATGAATTGAAAGTGCACCTTACAGATGCCACAAAGACTTTTTTTTCTACTCCTCCCCCAGATAAGGAAGCATAAACCCAGTGCAGTGGATCAAAAGCGTTACTTCAACTTTGCCAGGTTCTAAATATGCTGATCAGCTTCAGGGACTGTGATCACCAGGAGGTAAGTTTGGTTTTCAGCAAGGAAATGAGTGAGCAAAGACAAAACTCCTATTACAGAGTTGGTATAAACAGAAAGTGTTTCTTCACAGCCAGGAGGTGCGTTACGTTACTTTTTACCCTCTTGATCACAGATTTACTACTCTACATAGGAAAAAGATTTTTGTCCAAGTGAATGATAGTAGTGCATTAAAGAGTGACTGCTATGCTGTGAGGAAACAAGGTAGCTCCACACCAGGAGAAACTGGTCATAAAGGAGTACCTGGAAGATCAGAGAGCCCTGTGGCTGAATGTTAAAACCAGTGCACTGTGTCACTATTGGGGATTTCCGTACAGGGTTTTCATCTCTGGCCATTATTCCTGCAAAACAAATCACCGTTAATGTTGACATTAGTACAGCTCACATTTAATGTGGGCTGTGGTGTGAGATTAGAGCAAGTGGATTGCTAGCGAACAGCACATGGGAAGTGTGAAATGGGCTGATATTTGTGTTCTTGGTGTTCAATCTGAATTGGTAGAAGAGGCACAGAGGACACCTATACAGGAGGTGCGCCCGCATGTCTCCAGCTGTAGAACCAGGGATAATCATATCCTTTGGTTTGCCTCACAAAGGTGCCTTCAGAATTAAGG
>JBCJKH010067447.1:0-22287 GCA_039877255.1 Loriculus beryllinus | reverse complement strand
CCCTGCCCATGACAGGGGGGTTGGAACTAGATGATCTTAAGGTCCTTTCCAACCCTAACTATTCTATGATTCTATAATGCTCTAGAAGTTTTGGTTTTTTATTCCACTTTAAATTCCCTATTCACAGAAAGATAACACTGTAATAATAACTTCAATAGTTTTCCCTCTAACGTTGAGACACAGAGAAGCTGACTTGGCCAAGGTTACCCACAGAAAGTCAAAAATAGTAAAGGACATACAAATGAAATGTTTGAAATGGTTTTCATTTAAGCCTGAGGTTCCAGTTTCTTCAAGGACAAAAAAAGTTGTCAATAGTATGAAACAACCTTAAACATTTCATGCCCCTAGTATAATAAATCAGGACGGCAGATCATCAGTCTTGAAAAGATGACCTTGAAGACTTCACAGACTATATAGATTATGTAGAACTGTTTTGCTTGCTTATTTTTTTTCACGCATTTACACTTGTTTTCCTGTAAACCCAGACCTTCAAAAGAAGACACTCTTAAGGAAAAAGTCACTGTAGCCAAGCTTTAGGGGACAAATGACCTTACTTTCTTAAGATTCTGGCAACAGCACTGCCTCAGTGGGTTTAACTCAAGTGTGTCCAACTGTCTTCTGCAGCTGGCTTTTCTTTGGACAGATTAATACAGAATAAAGACATTTCTTTCCAAATGCTATAAAAATGTGCTCTTATTTCTACAAGAGAGAAGGAAACAAATTTCACTCTGTTCTATACTGTTGTCTCACCTGGTATCATCTCTGACCGAAAGACAGTCTCACTGAATACTGGAGACCCTTTTCTCATGGCAGACCTTGCTCAAATGACAGCTGTGAACTAGGTTTCTCTATTGGCATAACTATTTCAATGTGGATGTCTCTTACATACTTCATGGAAACTGAGCTCTGGCAGACAGGCTGTTCATAATTAGCATTTCAGAAGAGAAGGCTTATGGTATCTTTCCAAGCCTCCTCAAGAAGTCAAAATATTTTATGTTTGCCACCACCATTTTACGTTTCTAGGGAAGAAAATTTCAAAACCACTGATGAGACAAATTTAGTTGCAAATCTTTTAAAAATCTAGCGTAAACTCAATGATGAAGAGAAATCCGTGATTACTATGTGCACCTCTCAGAAATGGAGAGTTCTGGGAAGCTTTGGTTTACAGAAAAGATATTTCTGTTTCTAGTTGCCCTAGAAACTGTTGAAAATCGACACAGAAGATTACTAAAGAGAGCTGAGAATAAGGTAGTCTGTTACATGCTTCTTTCTTCTGCCAAGCAGCCATAAACCAGCAACTGCTTTGCAGAGGTTTCAGTCATATAATGAACAGATTTCTTCCCTCACCTGTCCAGCCTATTACCTTTAGATGCCCCAAAAGAATGTCAAGGCTCTTGTACACACCTGTAAAACAACTGAATGGAATACATACCTAGTAGGAGTTTCACCATGAAGTAGAAGATTCTCAGTAGGTGGGTTTAGGTCTAAGGAGCTTAGTCAATGGGCATAATGCTGTGAGATGGGATGACCAATGCTCCCTTGAGCACAGGTAAAGGCAATGACAAAGTACACTTCTACAGAACCATCTATTTTCTTTTTTTTTTTTTTTTTTTTGATGCAGGGAAGAAGGGGAATGGGCAGAGCAATCAATCCTTCACCAGCTATCATCTGGTACTCCAAAATACTAGTGCACATCAATGTCACTCCTGAGTTGTCCCTTCTGTGAAAATGCAGTGTGTTAGCATTTCACTAAAACAGTATTTAAAGCAACAATATTAACCAAGATTTTACATGCAGATGAGGGAAAATAAACAAACACAAACACACAAAACCCCCTCTGTTTACCCTTTGTGGATGGGAGATCTATGGATAGGTAAGCAAGTAACATTTTGTTGATATTGGTCTTGTCACCATGTCAAGTTACCTGATGTGGAGTGACTCTAAATGTTGCCTGACAGAACTCTTAGTAAAGCTAAGACACATACCTTGTAGCTTCTTACTTAGCAGTTACAGTGAAAGCTTAATATCCTAAAACCCACATATTGCTAGCCATTTGTCATAAGGAATTTGAACTGGGCTTCCATTTTGTAGCTATTAATACAAGAGAAGTTACTGGTTTGGGTACTCTGAACCTAAGAGAAGTATCTTTCACTTTAATGATTACTAAAGAAAGAACTGCCTAGATTGTTCTGAGATTGCCTGAAATTGTTCTGCCTGAGACTGTTCTGGCAAAATTCAAAGATACAAGTACTTAAATGAAAGTACTCAAATGAGAGATTTAACAGCTTATTATTTCAATTTAAGACAGTCAATAAGCCAAACTAGGTTTTCCTTATATACTTTAATGGAGACAAACAGAAGAGCTCAGCTGAATACACTAAAAAGCATTTTCAGTAAGAAACCAAGCCTGTTACCATCACTTGTCTAAAAGTTAGCATCTAGACTTCCACTAAGTTATACTGATTTCCTAATTGTACAATTCCATGTCAAGGGCACTTGACATGGATTACCTTATACTTGAAACAGTCCCTTAGTGTTTCTGTCATATAAGAATCCTGGAATACCAATGCAATGCTGAACTCATAATTTCAGGCACACACTGCAGAAAGTGAAACAACTGGAAATAATTTTTATGTTGGGCATGGGTTTCTGCTGCTACAGGTCAAATAACAATTGAACTTTAAAGATATTTATGCCTCTTTGTAAACATGATAGAAGAAAATGTTTTGAAGTAGTAGATGCCCACATAGTGATATAATGATTACCCTGAATATGTGATGCCTAATTGCCACAACTGTACCTGTTGTATTTCGGTTGCATCCTCCAACAGGATGGTGTCACTCTGACAAAAATGGAATGAAGTAGTGATTCCATAGCTTTAAATAACATCATTGGAAACTGATTGAGCAGACTCATTTTTCATTCTTTTTTTCCTAAGTCTTCTTCTGCCAATACTTTGCCATGTAATTTATTTTATTTACTAAAAGCCAAACACAAGCACCTACAAGTTCCCACAGATCTGTGTGCTTTTGGCACAGGCTGGCAGTGCACATATTCTGCATCAGGAGAATTATTCTAATTATATCTATTAATCAAAACTTTAGGTGTCATTCTGAGATAATACACTGACATTTATTACACAGTAGCAGAGAGTCCTGTTTTTGATGGCATTAAAGATTATTTCAGTTGGCTTTGGTGTAATTATTCTGTGGCTTGCCAGCTTGCTGCTGTAGGTGCACCTGGAGAAAGATTCTGGTTTGAGTGAAAATAAGTTAAAAATGTATAAAATTTTAATGTAAAACTACATCCTAAAGAAGACAGCATTTGTACTTCCAGATTCGTTTTAGGTTTTGACTCTTTACTACAAAGCCACTATAAAGTTGTCTAAAGGATTCTCTTTCTCTAGCAATTCACAACAGATTTTTATTATTTATTCCCCAAGGTAAAGCAACATCTGAAATAGCTCAGATGTACTACAGCTTTCATATACAAAACTGTTATCTTCTATTAAAAGTTCGCTTTCTTTGGAGAACAAATAAATAATATCAATTTCCAGGATGAAAGGGGGAAAAAAAATCCTCTATAGAACTAGAAAGAATTTTGAAGGTGTTTTTTGAAGAATCATAAACCAAGTTGGAGACTATTTACATCAACTGTAATTTCTTACAAGATATTTTACATAATAACATAAATATTATTTAATATTCAGTCACTTGGAAGTAGCGTGCTGAAATAACTCATGAGTACTTAAGTAAAAGAGATGAAATATAATGAGCAATTCCAAATCAGAATATGTTGATGTTATCTAAAAGCCTTAGTGTGTCTCTGGAAGATATTATGCTTCATATAATGAATTCTTAATCCTAACAGACACAAAGAGAAACTAACTGGGGAATGTTAGCCCACACTTGGATGCAGTTTGTGCATTTTTCCTGAATTCTTACAGAAAAAAGTTGTAGTGTCTGGAGTTTGTCTTGCAGCTCTCACGTATTTTCAAGTGTATGAAGACAGTCACTACTTTGCTTTTATTGTGCTATGTAGCTTAGAGAACTGCATGTCTCTCGGAAATTCTGTGCTTTTCACTGAAATCCTGCCTTAACCATGCTGATTATTATTCAGTGCTTAGACAAAAATACGGGCAGAGGCAAATTTTCAGCAATAACACCACAGCACACAGGAAGGTTCTTCCTATTCATGAGTCTCTGTGCAGATTCTCTGTTCTCCATATATTCCTGAAATGGACGCCCCACTGCTAAAATGTCTACAGCCTGCAAGATGAGGTCTCTTGGGGGAGATCCCCCATTTCAAAATACTCTGATGTAAAAGTGTCAATTTCTGTACAATCATCAGTATTTAAATTCTTTAAACCTGTTCTCATCTTGTACAGGTAGATTTCTCATGGCACACCCAAATTAGTAACACAAGTCTCATGAGCCTCCCCATGCAATTACTCTCCGTGTCATGCTGGCCCTTGTGACAGTTCTTTCCCAGCTATCAGCAGGCTGGCTTTAAAGCAAGGCTTAACTTCTTTCTATACTCTTGATACAGGACACATTCAGGTTTGCTTCATTGTTCTTCTTCTCAGAAATGACAATGAAGTGCCAAGAGATTAAATTTTGCAGCAGTTCTGCTGCTGAGTTTCTAACTATGAGAATTTTGTGCGCTGGCTAGATGCTGGGTACAATGAAAGTACTTTAAACTTCCTGTAAGAAAACCAGCCTATACCAGGGTGGCTCACAATCCCAAACTCATATTAGATTGGTCATTACTGTTGATAATAAATATTCTCATAAGTAAGTATGGGGTTTTGAGACAACGGTATTACTTGATTAAATTATTATAGCATGAGGATGCCAAGCAAAGAAGCAATAGTAATAAGTCCCTTAAACAGTAGTAAGTCCTTAAAAAAGCCAGCGATTAAGTGTACTTGCTTTTTCTTTGTCAAAAGAAAAACAAAGCCTCTGTAGCTCTCAGCAGTGCAATTTTCTGATGACAAAACTATCTCCTCAAAATCCTTTCAATATGCAAAAGCTAACCTCTCTCCATTAAAACGTATGAAAAAATGCATAAAAAACCACAACTCAGTGACTTTAGATCACAAACACGCACAGAACTTTACTGAAGATGAAACTACAGATTTGCTATTTGTGCAAGCAAAATATTTGCTCATACATTGCCACAGTACTAAGCACTGTCATTAATTTGAATTGCACATTTAAAAATGAGTTGAGAATTTGCCCTTTGGGATTTTATTTGGGTGGTTTTTGTTTGGGTTTTTTTTTTTTGGTGGGTTATATTTTGTGTTTGTTTTTTTTCTGTTTGTTTGGGTTTTGTTTGGTTTGGTTGGGGTTTTCTTCTTTTTACAGACCTGACAACATTCTTTTGTTTGCAGACCCCGTTATTTCTGAGCTTGATTCTGCTTCCCATAATATATATATATATATATATATATGGGGCTGCATCAAAAGGAGCATGACCAGCAGGTCGAAGGAGCTGATCCTGCCCCTCTACTCTGCTCTTGTGAGACCTCACCTGGAGTATTGTGTGCAGTTCTGGTGTCCTCAACATCAAAAGGACATGGAACTGTTGGAACAAGTCCAGAGGAGGCCACGAGGATGATCAGGGGACTGGAGCATCTCCCATGCGAAGACAGGCTGAGAAAGTTGGGACTGTTTAGCCTGGAGAAGAGAAGGCTGCGTGGTGACCTCATGGCAGCCTTCCAGTATCTAAAGGGGATGCTGGGGAGGGCTCTTCATTAGGGACTGTAGTGACAGGACAAGGCATAATGGGTTAAAACTTAAAGAGGGGAGGTTTAGATTGGATATAAGGAAGAAATTCTTTACTGTGAGGGTGGGGAGGCACTGGAATGAGTTGCCCAGGGAGGTTGTGAGTTCTCCATCCCTGGCAGTGTTCAAAGCCTGGTTAGACAAAGCCTTGGGTGGCATGGTTTAGTGTGGGGTGTCCCTGCCTATGACAGGTGGGTTGGAACTAGATGATTTTAAGGTCGTTTCCAACCCTAACGATCCTATGATTCTATGATTCTATGATTTGAATGTAGAAACTAATGGAAATCAAGTGATCTCATAAAACCTATTTGATTCCAACATATAGAGTTGGCCATAAGTTTATTGACTTACAATGAAAAGGATATTACTGCTTCAAATATAAACTGAATGAGTATTTCCATACCTCTAGTTGCTACAGTATTTTGAACATGTTAGACAAGGGACTCATAGTTTATAACAACACTTTCTCTCTCCCAAAAATTCTGTTTAGTACTAGGAAGAAAACAGGCTTAGTGTTTTCTTTCTCACTTGCCTGATTTGGGCTTGGCAAGTGAGTATGAAAGTCTGCCAAGTGTCACTGGCATGCCGTACTCTTGGGGCATTTATTACTTACCAAGCTAACGCTGGAATTAACTTTGTGAATCAATAAACAGCTGACCAGTTGGCTAGTAGTCAAAAAAGACCACTGTCTTACTCCTTAGTAAGAAGTAACTCACATTTCCTTAAATCTGTATTGGTTTGTTCTCTATTAATACTTTGTGGGTCTGTCCTGGATTCAGCTGTAATAGTTATTTTTCTCCTTTTTAGTAGCTGGTGCAACACTGTGTTTTTGACTTTAGCCTGAGAGCAACACTGAAAATACACCAATGTTTTTAGTTTTTGCTAAGTAATGTTTACTCCGATCAAGGAATTTCTGGAGTCATGCCCTGCCAGGGAGGGGAAGCTGGGAGGAGGCAGAGACAGGACACCTGACCCAAACTAACTAAAGGGGTATTCCATACCACAGCGTGTCATGCCCAGTATATAAGCTGGGGGCAGCTACCCGGAAGGGCTATATCACTGCTCAGGTCAGGCTGGGTATCCGTCAGCAGGTGGTGAGCAGTCATATTCTCTCCCCTTGTTATTTCTCTTATCACTATTATTGGTGGTGGTAAGGAAGGGAGGGTGGAGGCAGAGAAGAAGGGGGGAATGACCTAGCGGCTGTATGATTCTCAGTTACTGGATGGGCTTAAACCACGACTGAGTCCCAATCTTTCTAAATTAATGCAAAATGTATGAATGGATGTACATATGGATGGTGAAATCCTGATTCTGCCCATGTGATAAGATCTCTGTCATTGATTTAAGTGCTTTTAGGATTTCCCATGTATTATGTGTGGGGCTTTCTCTGTCACAGGAAAAATTCTTTTGTCCTCATGACTGACTAGTTTGAAAAGCTTGTGAGAAAACTTAAGTATTCCAAATCATATGATTGCTATTAAAAAAAAATAAATCTGTATCTAAAAATCTAAAAATTCTGTATCTAAAAATCTAAAAGGTATACTAGAATGATCAAGGTGAAGAATAGAGTCCTCTTCACTGAACTGCATGACATCAACAGATGTGCCAGCTGAAGTCTCATCTGGAGGAGTGATGTAAGAGTATGACTGTCTTCTCCAGTTGCTCTGGTCCAGGATATTCCTGCCCAGCCTCTGGAGCCCAGCCCACTGCCATGAAGACATTGGGCCTTTGACTAGGCTAAGTGACATGGTTGTTGTGTTCCGATTTTCAGGTCTATGTATCCCAGCATGTACGCACAGTCACAGATGCACTTGCAGCTTAGAGAAAAAGTAAAGGAAACAGCCTTTTTTTTTTTTTTGTAGAGGCAGGAACTGAAACACTGAAGGATTTTGGTATTTGTCCTGCATGCTTCAGATCTACCGGACATTGGTTCAGATCCACCGGACATTGACCATTGCTTTTAGCAACTGCCAAGGCATAAAGAGTTTATCTTGTCCTTCTCCAGCAACAAAACATAGAACTGAAATAAAGTAGTGCAGTGGCCTAACTATATCATACCCCCCTTCTTTCACAATATTATCTTGATTACACATTTGCACTTGTCACCATAGTCCTCACCTTTATTTTCCAATTTACAAAATACTGCCATTATTCTTGTTGCCTGTGAGACATTAACCTGCTTACTATCACTAAGTTGCAACTTTGTCCCACAGTTGTCTCCATACCCAGTTTGTTAGGAATAATGTTGCTTTTCAAATTCTTTTGTTCTGTTGATGCTAGAGCTATCCAGTGTTTTATGAATAAAACATAAATTGCTTTTTCATCCTGAGAAATCAGTTTTGTTGGTATTTCTTTAATATCCATTTATCCCTTTTATTTCAGCCTCTTTTCTTCCAAGTTCCTATTTCTGGTGAAGAATAGCAAGAAAGTTTGCCTATAGGACAGCTACAGAATATAGGGGACTCTGTCTATGGGACATTAATTTGATCAGGAATTTATCTACCTGCGCTTTAGAGTCCCATAACCTTACTCCCATGTTATTAATATGTGTCAATATGCTCTGATCTGTTTAGTGCTGTATATCCTTGATAATGATTTTACTTTTGAGATTTGTGGAACTGCTCACTCCTGGGTTTTGCTTTGTCTTGTATATTTTCTGTTGAACTCCAATTAGAATTTTGTGCTCTGCATTAAAAAGACTGAGTTCACTCCAGAATCCTTTTTTTTGTAAATAAATAACATTCAGGGGTTTGTCTCAACAATGCCAGTATGTCAGGGATACACAGGCAATGTGTTACCCTTCTTCAGTGGAGTCTTCTGTTTTAGAATTATACCTTCAATTCAGAGTTAGAGAGCTTTTCTGCTGTGGCAAGCTAGATGATTCAGGATGTCCGATGGAAAATTATAGCCATTCATCAACTAAGGCTAGGGAGTAATCTTTTACTATAAAGCCTTCAGTGTTTGGATGATTGTAAAGTACAGCAGACAGAAATACTCCCATTGTACTCCTAAGGGACTTCTTACTTCAGAGGAAAGAAAAACAGTGGTACTGAAGTTTTCTTTTCCTTTTTTTATCTCCTCCTCCCTCTTCTCAGATTTTTCATTTCCCCCCCCCCCTCTTTTTTTTCCCCTTTTAAACCACCATCTTTAAATATAGAATTATGTCAAACATACTCCACATTATAGTTTATGCTTGCTCAATGCCTGCTTTAACTTCTGAAGAATTAGGCAGTTATGACAGGTACAGGCTTCCAAATGTCTGGGAAGACTGGAAGCTGTGTTCTCTCTATTGATTGCTTTTGACAGAGACAGAAGGGATAGTTGGCTGTAGCTTTTTCCTAGTGGGGGTGAAAAACCCACTAAACTTTTATTTATTTTTTTTGTCAGAACTGTTTGTTTCACTGCAGGATAATGAAAGAGATTTGATGTCAGTTGCAATAACATATATTTTCCACAGGCATCCTGCACAATGTGAGATGATTGTTATTATCTTTGCTAACTCTTTCTGTTCTTTGGATTCTTTATATCTGGGGGAGTGGAGGGGAGGGGAATGGGACACAGACAGACAGATGGATATAGCAGGGATAAATGGGAAAGACTTTCATGAACTGAGTTTAAGCAGAAGTTACTTTTAGCTTTTGTCAGTTACCAACCCGTTATTCTAAAGATCCTGCTAAAGCATCAGAGGATTTTTGAAAACGTGTTTTCATAGGATCATCATCAACGGTTTGGGTTGGAAAGAACCTCAAAGAGCATCTAGTTCCAACCCCGCTGCCATGGGTGGGGAACCTTCCACTAGACCGTGTTGCTCAACCAATCTAGTAATGAAGGCATCTTTACCAACACAGAAGAAAGGAGAGCTACGAGAGCTACAGTGCTGAATCCCTGAAGGATAAAGATTTTAGCTAAAGTAAAATGTATTCTAATTTACTTCTTCTTCATGACAAAGGTTCGTCAATAGATTAGGTTAGGTATATCTCTTTGGAATTCTGGCAAGGAAAGGGCGCAGTCATTTCAAAGTTTTGTAGCTTTTTGGGGTTGTAGGTGGGTTTTTTCGCTTTTTTTTTTTGTTTTTCCCCAGATGCAGCTGTATAACATTAATGCTTGGTCAGCACAATCATTAGGTAAATGCAGCACAGAGCTTGAAACTGAGCTTGAAATTTAAAGAAATTCAAACTTAGGCTATACATATGAGAAATCCTAATATCTTGATGTAGAAGAGAACACTGCGAAGATAATGCACGCATGACAACAGACACTTCAGTAGTCATGTAATTTTTTTATGAATGCATCAGCTCTTTGAAAACTTATAGTTTGAACTTTAACTTTCCAATGTCCACACTTACCCCATTACATAAACAAATATGAGTTTCATAAAATAAAAAAACACTCTTTGCTACTATTAATAGTATTTTACTTAATGTGCAGAATGTCTAAGACAAGTCTGTTTGTGTATATGAAAAAGGGCTTGTTTTACCTTTCTCTTCCCCCTTGCTCCCCACCCAGTGGAATTATGTAAAAGCAAATAATTTTTACTTTAATTTTCCATGAATAACTTTTTTTTATCCCAGGTTTCATTCACAACTTTAATCAATAACTGTTCTTTGCTGATGTCACATAATATCCTTTAAGAAAGAACTGGAGTAACAAAAAAAATCCCTACAGCTTCCAGATGGGATTTGAAATACAAACCTCAGCTGAAAAGTTCTCTTAGACACACATTAAATCTGCTTCTAACTATTTGTAATTAAAAACTGTGCACCCCTCTCATTTAGGTGAAACTAAACTTTCCCATTTTTATTTGCAGCTCTGAAATAAAGTCATTCAATATATGTTTAAAGATATTTTTCTCCCAAACTGTGTTTGGATGTCTATGTTGTGACAGCATTTATTTCCTCTAAAGCATGATGATTCTGAAACAAGTAAAAAAATAAATGAGCAAAGTGTCATTTAGAAATCTCTATGGTGAAATGAATTTTCCAGAAACCAAATTTATATCCTATTATCTCATTATTAATGGGTAAGTAGGAAGGTATTTATCTTCAACTTTAGTAAAGACATTGCTTCATCCACAAGCCTTTATTCTCAAACTCTTGTTTATAGGCAAAGATGCAACATATTTTAAATATTTTAAGCAGACAATAAATTATTGTTAATATAATGAATGTCTTAAGAATCTAATAATTCTTAGCCCAGACTGAATAGTTATGGAATAAAGAAACACTAAAAATGTACTTAGAATTATTCTACGCACATTTAGTTTTTGCCTCTTCTCCCAGTAAGCTCACCCTTCCCCTTCTCCTGCTCATTGTGAGGTTGGAGGTTTAATCTTGGTTGTGTAGTTTTATGAGTTATTGTCATATGGAGTCCTTCAGCAGGAGGAATGTGATCTTGTTGTTAATTACTCCTTCTTCATTCTAGGATTCACTTGGGGTCATTTTTGTACTTTTGTCCGTATGCTTTCACACCTTTCTCTTTCCTCTTTAGCCTGCAACTCCAGTTTACATCCAGATTTATTATGTATAGTGACTTCTAGTAGGTTAGACATTACTTCTGTGTTCTTTCTGTAGCTAGTAAATGTTGTTTTGTGAAGCTCCAGGTGTTCATATCCTTATGTGGCCAAGGTTGAGTTGTTTATAGTTGTGTGGTTTCCACCGCCAGCCTGTGCTCATCTCTTATCATCCCATGTCCATACTCTTCTGTGCCACACCCTGCATCTGCATTTCTTGAGACTCCAGGTATCTAGGTCTGTATATATCTATGCTATATCATCATGAGAGAATCATTAAATATCTCATTATGTGTGGAATAACTGCTTGTTACTGCTATCTACACAAAAACAATTTTATGATTCTATGATTGTATGATACAAATATAAACAAAAGTAAAACAAATTAGCCGTAGACATCTTCTCAGTTAGAGAAACTACCGTCACAGTACAAGTAAAGTTGCAGCTAGGTCAAAAAAGGTTTAGACAGGAAAGCCTGACAAATCACAGTCCTGGAGCCTTGAAAATTCAGTACAAAGACAGCCTGTTATTAGGTATGACAATAATTTATTACAGGCTATATTGTTACAAGAGGAATGGCATCTGGTTTGGTGTACAAATCAGCAACTGCCTTGCAACATATGTAGGCCATTTAGAGTACAAAGTGAATAAGATAACCTCTTGTAATGAAACTACAGAAGTACTATAGGAAGGCAAAATATTTTTTCCTTCTAATATTTTTGCTTTTGGAAACAATAGAATCATGCTTGAAGTTCCTACAAATGAACCCAACCATAATCTTAAAAACTTCCAAAAGGACAGGAATCTTCCAAAAAGGAGGAATCCCAAATATCGTTGTAGTATATAGATCAGTGCCGAATAAAGTCACATAGCAACACTGTTTAGTATAACATACTCAATATCTTTCTCAAAACCTTGTCAATGAGTATTAAACAAATTAGATTTAACAAACAAGGTCTGGTAGGTATGCAGCTGATGAGACACACTGTTCTTTCTATAACTTCTAAGTGTAATAAGAAAGATCCCTGTGGGATATTGCTCTTTTGAAGGCAATTTTGAAATGTTGAGGGTAGATGGAAGATAACCTGAGGCTTTCCTGATATAATAAAGTATAGTAGTAATATGTGCATAAACTTTTTTCAGGGTATCTAGCAAATTGTCAAGAACAGACAGGCAGCTTTTCCTTTTCAATAGTCTCTCTAATTTGATGTGCTCAGAAGACATGATCTTCAAGATATACCTTGCTGTGACGCACACAGCAAGTACACAAGAGAAAGACAACCTAAGAACAACTGTTTTGTAAATCTAAAAAAATTAAAGGAGGTGGGTTACGCTGGTACTGATGATTCATACTTAACCTTTACGGTTTGCTTGCTTGCCACATGGCAGCATGACTAACCCAAGGGTGCCAAATATTACTGTTGATCAATAGTTTGAAATTGCAGCACTTGAACTTTCACCTTTAATTCTGCTGTGCTGTAGTATGTGTTCAAACATCAGCCTTTTAGAATTATTCATTCTGGCTGCAGATCAGCATTGCATAGACAGCTGCAGAATGTTAAACATACATTTATTTTTTCCTAACATGGAATAGAAAACCAATTTCAATATAGAAACATGGTGGAGCTCATATATTCTCAGTTTAAGTAGACACTCCTGGGGACATTTGTTATCTCTGTACAGTCAATTTAATTTTTTCTCCATTTCTGATACTACAGAGCTCTTTTTGAAGTAAGCATAGTTGTGTATATGAGAGTTGGAGCATGTGTGATTTTATCGAGAGCCTTTTGAAATACATGTAAAGATTTCAGGGGACCCCAGTGGGCTCTAGAAAGGGGTCACCAGACCACATTTTTAAAGGTCCTTCAAATCTTCAAAGACTCCAGACTTCTCTCTGCATTTCTGAAGTGTAATGCTGGGCTTTTGCAAATCCCTGCCTAACGTGTGAATGAGATTAGTGAGGTACAAAGGCATTTACATGGCCAAAGTAAAATCAGATTTTTTCAGTGATATGGACAACTCTTAAAACAGACTCCCCATGTAACTATATAATTCTAACTTTATTGTTGTAAGAAGTCATAGATGAAACAGAAGGTGTACAATGCAATAAAAGTGAGGTTTATCGTTTGAGATGTGGAAGAGGAAAAAACTCTTACTAACTTTAAGCAAATTTGGTCAAAGCAACACTGATTCTTATTTTTTACTCTTGGCATTTGAAACAGCAAGGCTGTTGGTAACCTAACAGCAAGGCTATCTGGTAATTTATCACTCCTTTTTTTAGACAACTACACAGGAGGGCTGACACCCCATATGCAAATTAGTTCTTTCCGCTGACTCTGTAAATTGTTTAGATTGAAGCTTAGACTGAACACCTATTCAGTGTCTAGAAGTAGAGAAGATGATGACCCATTTGTAATGATATTCCACCTTTCATATACACAGCTATAGTGATTTCAAAAGGAGTTTTGTAACATTCAAGCACAATTTAAACTGTGCACTTATATCACCAGAGATACATAAATATGTTTAGACCTTTCATTTTACATAGCTGCTTGGTTATTAAAAAAGACTAAAAGAAAACAAAAATGTTCTCTGGTCTCTTATGAAGTTTAGTCCTCATGTATTGCATCTGGTGCAACAGCAAGGCACTCCTTTGCATGGTTGACAGGCTTGTTTCAAAAAGAAATTCCATGGCTTCATAAAGTACCTTATTTAGAGAAATGTCAGATTAAAATTTGAATTCACTTATTCAGCATTATTTTGTCACTGATGCAGTGTAATATGCAAAAAAACCCAGAAAATACAGAGTGAAATGGTGAATACTAGCCAGAACAAGTACTCCAGGAAAAAGTCATTAACAGTGTCAATCACTGGAGTCGTTACCCCGCTCCTAAGTAGCCTGCAGCTTTGCAGGGCTAGCTGCTAATAGGCTTTGGCTTGTGTCTGAAATACCAGTGCCTATAAAGTTCTTATTTCAAAGAAAACAGAATCTCTCTAGTAAGATTAAATATACAGACTTTTATGATCAACAATACTACTACTGGCTTCCTGCAAGAAAATGTAAATAGTTGCAAATATTTGAAATTTACCACACAGCTTTCAGTGTTTATTATAAATAGAAAGTGCATAATAGGATAAGACTTAAAATTGCATATTTAATCTGTCTGTCCTTGCTAGTTCACTAGTAGCATTTTAAAAGTATGCTTTTTAACAGTTTCAATGTTCAATAGATATGAATAGTATGGATTATAATCACTGTTCCATAATTTTTTCCTTGAGAAAATATCAATGCGAGGAAGATATATGTATACACATATAATTCTGTGCTTATACATGCATACAGATGCACAATATAAGATATTCCATAAGTCCATTTGAAACATCTCACATACATATGTATATTTTTTTTTCAGCAGCAAAGTTGGAGCAAACCTTTGATCCTCGTATGATGATTTATTTTGTATTATTTTTAGAGCATTTTGTATTATAAAACCTCCAGTTGCCTCAGAATTAAGTAATTCTTGGTAACCTTTTCACTGCCATCCTAATAAAGAGACAAAATGAATTATATTAAAGCAGGAAATTGAAATTTAAATATATATATATATATATATATATAGTATGTGGCTTTTTGTGTATCTATGGATACAATTTTTCAGGTAAGCCATCAGCTGGATGTCAGGTTAACTTTCTGTTCTATTCTATCAAGTGGGTTTTTTTCTTCTGTTTCTCTTTCTCTAAGAAAAAGCAATTGGGACAGCATTTCATTCAGAAATCTGTAGTAAAATTGGCATTCAGAAGTGCTGTCTGTGATATTTTATGATAGAGAAACATTTTTGTTCATCTGCTGCTGCAATTCTTTTGTCTTTATCTTATGCATTCTCACCTGAAATTATTTCTATATGTGGACACTATGCAATACATTAAAAGCAGGGATTACTTTCAAGAAAATTATATGCACATTCTGTGGGATGGTCTGACATCTAGAAATACCGTCCAACTCAGACTATCTGAGGTTAGTAATGAACATCTTGTATGAAACATATCTGGAAATATTTTTAATTCTCTAATAACAATATGTGGATACCATGCTTGGTTTAGCTAATCTGAGGAAGTGGTAAGGGTGAGGTATGCATGCCTGTTATGAGCCAGCCAACTAGCTGCCCTCTAGTGTCAGTAAGAGAACAGAAAGAGAGAAAGAGTGGGACCTCCAGCATTGCCTCTGCTGGGGCAAATATGCCATAAGATGCTAAAGGTGTCCCTGTCTGTGGCTTGACTGCCCATGGACTGCTCCTTAGACTAAATGCTTAGCTTTTAGGCAGCTAAACATGAGAGACACCCTTCTTTGAATAGGGATCTCTCTGGATGAGGCTGAAGGAAGTAGTGTGTGAAGTCAGTCTGTGGTTGAGGGGCAGTAATTCTTCTTGTTGGAAGCATTTCCCATCTGTGGGAGTACAGCCAAATACATCTGCCTGCAGCCACAGTGATGGGAAACCATGAGGCCAAGGCAAAGTCTACAAAGTATTGGTTCCTATATTTCAACTATTATGTGTCACAAAACAGGAAAATGACAGTAAAAGTTGTAGGCTAGTTTTGCAGTTTTTTATCCCCCAGCGTTCTTCTTAGGAACCTGCCTACACCTTGTCTCTTTAAACCTTGCTGTGCTTCATTCTGTGGGTTTTCAAGATGTGCTTTCAGAGACTAACATTTAGGCATCTGTATATCATTCAGGATATTAAGTTTCTGAGAATCTAAATATGGCAAATGCCATACTGGCATTTCCATGTTGGTAAATAACACCCTGAAGACTGTAGAGGATTCACCTATTTAGAGAGAATTAATAGGAAACTTCAGAAACTCTGGAGATGTTACCAAGAAAAAAAAAAAAAAAGAGATATTTCAGTAATAAGTGCCACCTTGTCCATATATTTGTTTGTAGCCTTAATGCCTAAAGAAAACCTGTGAATCAGATTAAATTTAAGAATATAATACACAGTATCAAGTATCTGTGATAAAATAACAAAACCAAAAAAAACCCAAACAACCCCAAAACAAATAAACAAACAAACCCCAAACCCCAAAAAAAACCCAGGAAAACAAGAAGGTGTAACTCTGGGTGCAGCAACAGGATGTGACAGAGAATGCCTAACATTTTGTTGTCACTGTAAAATTGCAATGAAAAAGGGAAATGTAGTGTGAGAAGTTACCAAGCAAATATTTCTTGGTCTATGAAACCATAAATGCTGCTGCAGGAAGGAGTGTTGAGACCTCACCTGAACTATTTATGTCACAGGTAGCAAATGATCAAAAAAGGATGAGGTTAACCTTGAGCATGTATGCAAAAGTAATTTTAAGAAGACCATTTTAGGACACTCTCAAAGGGGATGGAAAACCCAGATGATGCAGCAGAAGGAAGATGAGCAGGAATCTATTTATTTTACTAACTGGGAATAACAGCTGGAGATACAGAAGTGCTCAATACTAAAGAACAATATTGCTATGAAAAAAATATATAAGCCAGAAATTAATCAATTTAGTATGTAAATAAATTTATGGGTGTTAATTTTCAGAGGGTTTTAGGAGATGCTTGACCTGTGTGCTGATTTTGGCTGGAGTAGAGTGTATTTTCTTTATACTAGCTTCTATGGGGCTATGCATTGGGTGCATACTGAAAACAGCGTTGCTGACATAAAGTTGTATTATCAGTTATTGCTGAGACATGCTTACATGTCCTTGAGGCCTTTTCTGCTCCTCACCACATGCCACCAGTGAGCAGGCAGAGGGTGTGCAATAAACTGGGAGGACAGCTGACTCCAACTGCTCAGAGGGAGATTCCACACCATCCAGCATCATGCTCAGCATATAAAGCTGGTGAAAAAAGAAGGAAGGAGGGGACTTTAAGAGTGATGGCATTAGTCGTCCCAAGTAAACATCACTTGTGATGGAGACCTGCTCTCAACACCTGCCTGCCCATGGGAAGTGGTGAATGAGTACAGTATTTTGCTTTGTTTGCACAACACCATTTGCTTTACCTATTAAACTGTCTTTATGTCTTTCTCACTTTTACTCTTCTGATTCTTTCCCCCCTCCCACTGCAGAGGAAGCTGAGTGAGCAGCTGGGTAGTGCTTACTGGCTGGCTCAGGTTAAACTACAAAAACCAGTTTTAAAATGATACTTGTTTACTGCATAAAAGAGTTGAAATATTATCACACAAATGAAAGGGACTGTATTGGATAACCTGCAAGACTGCTTTTGTCCTGTATTCTTAATGGAGACCTAGAAATTAGTTTCTTGACACCTAGTGGAGGTGTAGAATTCCCATACCTTTTCCAAAGAAGCAATCTGGCAATAATTATATTTTTTGACTGCGAAATTTATTTCCACTTCTTCTTTTTAAAGGTCCTTATTCCTAGAAATATCAGTATCAAACTTTAAAATGTGATGGCGTATTTAGCTTTGATAGTGGCAAAATTTTGTAAGTAGACACTCTAGTCTATGTAAGGTATGTTCAAATTAAATTCTGATGAGAGTTCTCTTCCATTTCTTCTATTCCTTTTCCAGTTTTAATTCCAGAAGTTTATCTGCAGCTTCCTATGCCACCTCTGCGATGTCTTTTCAGAGCTTGTACAGCTCTTCCTGTATCACTCAGAAGATCTGTTCTTGGGAGAGCAGATCTGACAACTGCAGAGGTAAAAAAGCTTGGCCAGATTTTAGCCAACTTTTATGAGATTCATCAGAGTCTTGGTAAAGAATCACTCCCCAGATCTTCTTCTTAATTTGAAATAATCTTGAAACTGGTAGCCAGTGATTTCAGAATGCTTCTCAAGTGGGGTAGCTGTTACTAATACTTCTTATGTGTGTGTGTGTGTGTGCGTGTCTGTGTGTGTCTCTGAAGGCAGTAGGAATACAAGGAAGTGGCTTGTTCAACATCACACAGCAGATCCATAGCAAAACTGTGAATAGTTACTAGGAGTGCTAGTCTGGCACTCCAGTCTTCAGACTGCACTGATTTTGACAGTTTGAGCTCATACATTATTTATAGTTATCCACAAAATAACAATATTCTACAATACTGAAGAACTAAATTAGGCAACTTGCATTTTGAAAAGATCATTTTGAAGGGGCAAGCACTTTGCCAGAGCCTAGAGATGTTTTCCTAGTCATAGCTACTAAAACAAGAAGTTATTGCACAGCTACACTGAAGTGCAAAAGAGCTACAAAATCTTCCCTAAAACTCAAATTTTCAGCACCTGTAGTATTTTGATTCTTCTTTCAGTTAGTGGTAAACATATAAAAAAAGTAGTAGTTTAATGTTTTAGTGAAATCAAATAATAATGTTACAAATAGTATAAATAATTTAAAACAATAAAAATTTTATGAGAAAATCATAATGATGCTAATGGAATAAGAAGGAATTGAGATATCTTCTGTGACCTCATTCTTACATAATATTTCAGTAGTGCTCTTTGAAGCGCATATCAAAGGTGCTGTGGGGAAGCAGACTAAATGACTAGTCAAGATTTTTTCATAACACAAGAACATAATAGATACATATTTACATATATATTTATTACATGCTATTTATTATAAATAGTAATGTATGCAAGTAAGAGAAATATTCTGATGTTTCAGATGAAATATTTTGACTCTCGAAGAGTTGTTGCCTATAGCTCAATACCCAAGTGGTGACCAGTGACTAGTGGTGTCCCTCAGAGACTGGTATTGGGACCAGCACTGTTTAGTATCCTTGTCAGTAGCATAAACAGTGTTTGAGCGTGCCCTCAGCAAGTTTGCCGATGACACTAAGCTATGTGGTTCGGTTGATACGTTGGAGGGAAGGAATGTCATCCAGAGGGACCTTGACACGCTTGGGAGGTGGGCCTGAGCAAATCTCATGAAGTTCAACAAGGCCAAGTGCAAGGTCCTACAGGGCTATGGTGATCCCAAACACAAATACAGGCTGGGTGGAGATTAGACCGAGAGCAGCCTTGGGGAGAAGGACTTGGTGTTGGTTGATGAGAAACTGAACATGAGATGGCTTCAGTTTGAGCTTGCAGACCAGGAAGCAAACCATATGGTGGACTGCATCAAAAGGAGCATGACCAGCAGGTCAGGGGAGACCATCCTCTCCTGGGCTCTGCTCTTGTGAGATCCCACCTGGAGTACCGCGTTCAGCTCTGGGGCCACAAAGATGATCAGGGGGCAGAAGCACCTCTCCTTTGAAGACAAGCTGAGAGAGCTGTGGTTTTTCAGCTTGGAGAGGAGAAGGCTCCATGGAGAACTTGTACCAGCTTTCCATTACCTCAACGGGTGTTACAAGAAATCTGGAGAGGGACTTTTTACAAGGGCATGTAGTGCCAGGACAAGAGGGAATGGCTTGTATCTGTCAGAGCATAGATTTAGATTAGATATAAGGAAGAAATTATTTACTGTGAGGGTGGTGAGACACTGAAGCAGGCTGCCCAGAGAAGTTGTGGCTGCTCCATCCCTGGAAGTGTTCAAGGCCAGGCTGGATGTGGAACAACTTGGTCTAGTGGAAGATGGGGGGAGGGTTGGGACTAGGTGATCTTTAAGGTCCATTCCAACCCATTCTATGATTTGATATCTTGTATTTAGGGAGACCTAATATTTTCTGAAGAAATGAAGAAAAACTTTGCTTACATATCAGAATGGAAATAAACTAACAATATGTGAGTTTCTTAAAAAATCGAAATCCAATTCTTCTCTAAACTCACAGCTCACTTATGGAATTATTTTCTGCATTTTCTACTGGAAGATAATATATTTAATGCCATTCCAGAGAAACACAGAAACATTTAAATAGCCTAACTGAAATATGTATCAAGTAGTTATTGCTAAAGCTGCTTACAGGCTACAGAATTAAAGAGAGATTTTGAAACATGAACAACTTTACAGAAATCATGAAAATGGCTAGACATATTTTTTATCTAGGTTCTTTTTCCATAACAACAACAACAAAATTAAATTGACCTTGACAGGAATTGAACATTAAAAACATTAACACAGTTCACTGCATTCTGGGTAAGTAAAAAACATCACTGGTTCTCTCACTACCATTTTTTATTTTGTTTTACTGTTTCACCATAGAGTGTTTAAAAGGAGAGGCTTTTGTATTGTAAGAGAAGGCAATAGTTTATAGCTTACTTTTACTGCTATTAAGATCTAATCTGTCACTCGTTCAGTCAATTGTATTTGACAAGCAACTTCTTAAACTTGAACTTTGTCATGTGGTGACAGATAACTCTGCCTGTTCGTGCAATTTCCTTCTTTGCAGAGGCTTCACTATGAAGTATCTCATTATTAATCACCAGCTTTATATATGATTTGTTCTACCACGTAGGCTTAAAAAGAGGGAAAACAACAACAACAGCCAAACCTCTAAAAATACACTGGACGAAATGAAAAAAAGTTTTATAGCACTACTTTGAAATGGTGGCAAAAATTATTTCCTGAAGAGACAAAGAAATAGCAATTTGTTGGAAACAGGAATATATGGGAGACTATATACCTGCTTTTCTCATTTATTGACTTACGTTCCTGTAAAAAATTCAGAAATTATGTAAGCCATACATTAGTTACATTTTAAGGACCACAAAAACCCCACATCTGAATATACTACCCTATTTGTGGAAAATTATTCTGGATCCATGTGATGAAATAATTCACTATTGTTGGGGAACTTAGAACTAAGGAATTCAGATGTGTTTGGGTTGTCAAGTTCTTTGTTCAGAGCTAAGTGCCACAAAATCCCAAAATTACCTTGCAATCTGCACCAAATACACAGGGCCCACTGTCATTCTTCCAGTGAGCCTCAGTCTTGCTTTGATCAGATCATCCAGCAGTGAAAATAATCTGTGTCCATTCAGTCTTTTCTCAATTCACTAGCAGTATCAAGACAGAAACTATCAGTAATCATACTTCCTTCTCTTCTACTTTTTCAAAGAAAAAAGTATTTGTTCACTTTTCTGTCTGTGTGGATCTAAAGAAAACTACAGTCTAGGAAAAATAGATTCTTGCATCCCTTCTTTTTTGGCGTAAGTGGCTAGACAGAGCCATAGAGGAAAGGATTTATGCAGGTAAAACTACCAAAATCTGAAACTGATCTGCTACAGGTTTTGCTTTACACAACAGCTCACTTGATATTTTATATAATTTTGTCAAGGATGGATTTAAAACACTGTTATATTTAAAGAAAAAGTAATAATGCTGCAAATGTTGTATTTTTGTTTTGGCCATAATTGGAGAAATAAACCTTTTGTTGTAGTCACAAAGTCTTATAATTTTTACAGGTAGAATTTCATTCCTTGTGTAACAGGTTCATATGAACTATTAAAAAAAATTATTCTCTGTCAATAAATCTACAAGGAATGGTTTTGCTGTTGTGACATTATTCAGTCATTCTTCACCTACTGTGATTTGGGGAGACTTAGCTGAGAGATGTTTTAATTTGTAAATAGAGAGAGGGACAGCAGAGCTACACCACATCACATAAGTTTGCATGGAAGCAGCAGGCAATGAAAGCTGGGAGGGAGGCCAGGAAACTTGCACATTCCCCAGAGAGGTTATAGGGTCCCAGGATAGTTATCTGAAACAACCGTCCAAGTTTAATTTGCAGAGAAATTTCCAATGTCAAACCTCAAAGTTCATCTACAGAGAAATATCCTATTCCAAACTATCCTATTCCAAAATATCCTGTTCCTCTCATTGTTGATATTTGTTTTGCTTGTTGTTTTTTCTTCATTTTATTCTCAACAGGTAAAATAAAATTTATTAGTTTCCTATATTATAACTTCCAGAATGCACATTTCACAGGCTGAAAAACCTTGGAGAAGAGAAGTCTGTGTGGAGACCTCATAGCAGCCTTCCAGTACCTGAAGTGGGCCTATAGGGATGCTGGGGAGGGACTCTTCATTAGGAACTCTAGTGACAGGACAAGGTGTAATGGGTTCAAACTTACATAAAAAGGACAT
>JBCJKH010067437.1:19812-33265 GCA_039877255.1 Loriculus beryllinus | reverse complement strand
TCCTTCTCTGCAGGGCTGCTCTGAATCTCTTCTCTGCCCAACCTGTAGCTGTACCTGGGATTGCTCTGACCCAGGTGCAGGACCTTGCACTTGTCATGGTTAAACTTCATGAGGTTGGCATCGGCCCACCTCACAAGTGTGTCAAGGTCCCTCTGGATGGCATTCCTTCCCTCCAGCCTATCCACCGAACCACACAGTTTGGTGTCATTGGCAAACTTGCTGAGGGTGCACTCGATCCCACTGTCCATGTCAGCGACAAAGATGTTAAACAAAACCGGTCCCAGCACTAATCCCTGAGGGGCACCATTCGTTACTGGTCTCCAGCTGGACACTGATCCATTTACCACAACTCTTTGTGTTTGTCCATCCAATTAGTTCTTTATCCAGCAAGTTGTCCACCTATCAAACTGATGTCTCTCTAATTTTGAGACAAGAATGTCATGTGGGACAGTGTCAAATGCTTTGCACAAGTCCAGGTAGTGGTAAACAGGTCAATGTCTAGATGGAGAATGGTGATAAGTGATGTCCCTCATCCTCTGCAAGTTTGAAGATGACACCAAGCTGATTGGTGTGGTTGACACCACACTGAAGGATGGAATGCCATCCAGAGCAACCTGGACAAGCTCAGAAAGCGGGCTCATGTGAACCTCATGAGGTTCAACAAGGCTAAGTGTAAGGTCCTGCACCTGGGTCAGGGCTACCCTTAGTATCAATGCAGGCTGTGCGACGAAGGGATTGAGAGCAGCCCTGCAGAGAAAGACTTGTGAGTAGTGGTGGATGCAAACTTGGATATGAGTCAGCAATGTGCACTCACAGATAAAGCAGCCAACTTTATCCTGGGCTGCATCAAAAGAAATGCAGCCAGCATGTCTAGGGAGAGGATTTTCCTACCTCTACTCTGCCCTGCTGAGAGCTCACCTCAGCTCTCCTCAGCTTTCACATGTTTGTGTTCTCAATGTGTACACTAATGTAGAGACCTGGCTAAAATTTGAGGAGAAGCAAGTTAGCTTGAATGGAGGAAGCTGCATTCAGCAGATGTTTAAAAGAAATAGTACTACCTTCCTCGTATATAATTGCAAAAGTGTTTTCAAACATAGAAAGGCAAGGACTATAAAATTCATAGTCAGTGTTGCACCATCCTCAGGCAACAGGCAAACAGGGAAGTAATTGAGCTTTTGGAAAGCAATTGTAACCCTTTGATATATTATAGGCAACACAGCTTGTCCCCTTTGATTGGCCCACCACAGAAGACTTGAGGTCCTTGCTGGTTTTCATTAGTTAGTTGATTGAATTGTTCTCTCTGGTGTTTACCTAAGGTTAGTGCGTAACACCACTGGGATGACTGGTCAACACCACTGTGCTTTGAAGATTAGTGGAAATGAACAAAATTAGAATGTTTCCAAGTCTTCTGTGTGGATGTTGAAATGAGCCAAATCTGTAAAAGTAAAGAAGAACATACTTTAAGTATGCAGAACAATGAACAAGTATACAAATTCAGCATTGGATGTCTACCTTGTACCATGTTTGTATCTCCCAGATTTTTTTGGTCCATATATCATAGACCATATGACATGTTAGAAAGATACACAGAATAAATGTGAATGACATAAGTGGACAAACTGATAATGGCCTAGGATCAAATTATTGCATATGCATTAGTTTATTTCTTCTCCAGCTTAATGAGCATTGTTTCTTGGTGCTGATATTAAACAGAATTATAAGAAGAGATTTATGTCTTTTGTCTGAAATAAACTGATGCATTCAACATCTAGTCTCAAGCCTTCTTTTCAGCAGTCACCAAAGTGATTTTCATTGTGCACAAATTTCTTACTGAAATCAAAGAAAAGACTTAAAAACCTACTATGCAGATCACAGAGAGCAACAGAATTTAGACACACATTTGTAAATATGTGTCATTTGTTAATAAGCAGAAGTTAAAGCCAACAAAATTTACTGTTTTAATCAGTGACTTGACAACACAGGGCTCAGAAAAGCAATTAACAACATATGAAGCGTAGAAAAAGCACATACAATTAGGAAGACAAACAATAGAATAAAGACTATCTCCTCTGGAGAAAAGTACGCTGTAATTTCCCTGCCACCTGAATTTGGCTTATTACTGATGAGAGTACTAAAGATCTCCCTAATGACAGAAAATCATCAGACCGTAAAGAAAATATATAATACTACATCTGCTGCATTAAGAATGGCAGCTATAATTCTTGTAAGCATAAAGCTTTAGCTTGACATAAATAACTTACTTGCAGCCTATCTAGAAATCATAATCCTGCTACTTCTTAAATGTCTATATGAACTTTATCAGCCTAAACCCACTTTAGCTGAGTAATGCTTTAGAAAGACAAAATTCAAGTTAAGAGAAAGAATTTAAAATCACAGGACAAAAGTAATTTCTTAAGCTATGTTTGCTAAAATTTATTCCATGACACTTGAAGAGACTAGAGTCCAATACACATGATTTTGCAGACAGTTCCTACTCTGTTCAGTAAAATTAGAATCAGATCCTTCTGACACAGTGCTACTGGAGTATCCATATACCTACTTAATGTTTCCCCCAATTATACCAATTCTGTATACTCAAACAAAATATTTTTTTGCAGTAGTATGAATCCTAGACCTGTGCACAACAGACTGTCTTAAAACCTGACAAATTCTGTGACAGATTCTGCAGATGTGCTTCTTTAAGTGTTGCCTGTGAGGAGAAACACCTCTAATAGTTGCTAACAGGTCTCCTAACAGACCACCAAGTATCGAATGAGTTCATATTCCTGACCAAATAATTTAGATCTCCTGCTTATTTCCTCTGCTGCCTTAGACCATGAACTGACTCATTAAAGTTAACAAGGTTGCATGTACAATAAGGAAAAACATATAATCTTTGGTACTAATGAACTGATTCTACAAAAGTTTTCAAATAAGGAAATTCCACTTGAATTAAGAATAAATACATCCTTGTGTTAAGTTTTAGTACAGGTCAAATTCATACCAGCACTAGAAATATTTCTCATAAAAATGGAGTTTTAAAACATGTTCTTGTACTATGAATACGCTGTAACAATAACATGACCAATGTTTTGCATCATCTTTCAAGTATTTCCTTCATTACCTAATTTCTTAAAGCCTTTTAGAAAATATTTATGGATGATAATTGTTTTATTTTGTTCTTATTTTTTTTTCTAAAGAATAGATCCCTCTTGCCAGTTTATCTCAAATGTTGAGCTTTATCCCTTTTAATTAGAGGACATAAACAATTGCTTTTGTAGTCTAATAGTTCTTTGAACTGTCTTTAAATCAAGATCAGAGACTACAATAAAAGAACTTCCTACTGTACAGTTTTATACAATTCTATGGGAGATGTTTAACATGTTAAAAAATTATTTAATATTTTGAGCACTAAAAAGAGACTAATGTGGGGTTTTGGCTGTCATTCCTTTTCATGTATTTTGTTGGAGAAAAAATATATTTTGAGCAGCAAACTTAATTTACTAAAAACAATTTGCAGAAGGGAAACTATCTTCATTTTACTGTTGCTCAAGCAAATTATTCATGTACAGTAAAAAAAAATTTTTGGAAAATATTCATTATGGAAAATATTCATCTGAAGAGAAACCCAGCCACAAAATAATCAAAAAAATAGTAAAAATAAAGACAAATGTGATTTTTTTACTACTAGTCCACATTTAAGACCCCTTTCTTTTTACAGATGCTCATTGTCCTTCTTGACAGCCTAAATATTTAGAGCTCTCAGGACTGTTCATGCCTTGCATATTTTTTGACTTGTGGTTTTAATTTGCAGGGAGCTGGGCTGCTAATGCAATTGCAAGCAAGCCCAGGCCAGCGAGGCTGGAGATGAAAGGCATGGCCGTGCCTCCCATGGGGTGCTTGCCGTGACCTACTTCCAGGGCAGCCAGACATAACATGAGAACCACGTGCTCCCACCCCGCAGTCAAAACAAGCCATTAAAAGCAGAAGCTCAAGGCTGATTTAGGACCCTCTGGTCTTTAAGTGGTGTCTGACTTTTTTGATCTACTAAGGGATCACAGGTGGATGAAAGGGGATCTCTGAGACAATTAACTGTGAATTCGACAGGTTCACTGTTAGAGAGGAAAACAGCTAGAGTTTCACCTAGGAGAGCATTAAAAAAGGCAGTCTTCGATGATTGCCATGACATGAATGAGAAGCAGAGGATGAAAACACGCTCTGCTTAATATCCGTGCAAAAATACTGCCCCAAGTGTCACATCCTCCTGATTAAATTGAGCATTCTACCCTCAGTAATGTTACATTTCAATAGCATCAAATACTCCTACAAATACAAGCACAGCTAAAAACTGCTGGGAAAAATGTGCATAAAACCCCGTAGCACTGGCTGAGAAAATCGTCATTTTCAATAAATAAACTAGCTATATCTTGCTCAATAAACACAGTATTTTTAGAAAAAGAGTTCTAAACTGATTAGGTTAATATTCAAGGTTATTTCTTCTTTCATGCCCTCCACCTTATTATTATACTTACTATAATTAGTATATACTTAGAAAAGGCTGAGCAAAGACACTGAGGCAGGGTACCCATGGCAACACTCTCAGAGGTAGCTAGCTGAAGTTTCTTATAATGGAATTACAAAATAACTAAAATTTATTAACAAGTTATTACTATTATTTTGATAAATGTTATTACTAATTTTGAATAACATCAGAGTACATAATTTCAGCCCAGCATCTGCTGAGATAGACAAATTGCTTATTCTACATGAAAAAAGGTATGGGAATTAAAAGGAGTATTTTTTCCTTGACCATGTTTTTTTTCTGTCTTGAAATGGAAAGTTGGTACATGAAGTCATCTGACGATGAAGATCCATCCCTACCGTATGCTTAACCACTGAACTAATATGTCCTTTTAAACCTCCTTCGTATGAAAATCAGTAGGTTTGGGTGAATATGACTGCTGCTGTTTGTGGTGGGCAGTGATTTACTGGCAATTTGTAAGAAAGGAAAAGTTGTAAAACATTTAATTTCATGTTCTGTATTAATCTTTTAGCATTTCAAGTTGATCACTTGTACTTTCAACTTCTCTTTAAAAAAAATTTTGGCATTAATTGAAAGCATACATTGTATTTGCTCTTTTAAATTCTTTTTTTTTTTAAGATGATTGAACCAGATAGAAGACTGAAGTGTTGATTTTCCCAGGCTGAAAAAAACCCTAAGCTTGCAGCTTGTCATTTTAATTTCTCAGTGGTCTTTTTAGTCATTAACAAAAAGTAGGATTTATTTTAGCTCTTTTCTTGGTTTGCCTTTTTTTTTTTTCAAATTTAATATCACATAATTATTTTTTCTTTCATTTGCCTATCTAACTCTATGAAGAACAATTCAATAACATTCATTAAAAAGAAAGACTTGGATTGTTTCTCATTCCATGGTTATTTTGGGAAATAGATACCTACTTATTAGAGTCATTTATCCAGTAAGAATATTAATATGTACAGTTTCTACAAGAATGTTCTCTTGGTGATGCACATACAATAACAAAAACAAAATCCCAAACTAATAAAATACGATTCAATAAAAATAATGAAAACTGCACCATTGTTCTTTTATACTGATATCTTCAAGTTTTTCTTTTCTTATAAACACCTCTTGGCCTAATCTCTCTTTTTATTTCTGGGACTCTTTTCAAGTCCAAGTATAGTTCCAAGGAAAATAGCTAATGGAGTCAGCTTAGTTTCCGTCATACTTGGCAAGTGAAAATTCTGGAGAACTGGAGGCCTGAACCAGAACATGTGACTCACTCTGTTTTCTCCTTGGAACACAATTTATATTTTAAGGACATAAACAGAAATCTCAAAGACCTAAGTGCAGTAGCTGTTGTTTTTGTTTCTTTTGTATATATTTTTAAGAAAGAGTTTCCTAGAATCACAGAATCATTTAGGTTGGAGAAGACCTTTAGATCAGCAAATGCAACCAGTAACATAATACTGCAAGGTCCACCCCTAAGCTGTGCCCCTGAGCACCATCTCTACATGTCTTTTAAATACCTGCCGGGGTGGTGACTCAACAACTTCCCTGGGCAGCCTGTTCCAATGCTTGACAACCCTTTCGGTGAAGAAATTTTTCCTATTATCCAACTTAAACCTGCTCTGACACAACTTGAGCCCATTTCTTCTTGTTGATGATATAGTAATCAATATTTCCTCAAGATTTCACTACTTCACAAAGAAAATAGAACAGTAAGATTATGGAGCAGTAAAACTATCACACTTGAGAAAATCTGTTGAAGTCTTTAAACAAGTGACAGCCCTGCACAGACTGCAGTGTCTCACAAGACTGCTCAGGAATACTCGCATTGTCTCCTCTTTCTTCTCCCTACCCTCCCTTTTTTAATATATATATTATATATACACCTATAAAAACCATTGTGACTTACAGTGTTTATAATAAAGATGCATGCTTTTAGCAAGAAATATTAAATATCATGAGAAGATTTCTAAATGAGATGCACAGATTAATTTTGCTATGCTTGTCCCTGTGAAGATTAATTTTCAAAACATTTATCTTTCTTACATATTGATTAACCAGAGATGATTTCTGAATAAGTTGAGAGGAATGGTGATTTAACCATTTAAATGTTTTGAATTAACTCCATAATTTTATTGTCACTACTCTTAAGTTTTTGTTAATGAATTGTTTATATTGTTCACTTTTTTTTTTTATTGTTCACTTTTTGTGAAGCTGTGTTCCAACACCATGAACACAACAAAAAAACTCAACAGCTCTTAAGTATATATATATGGCATGTGCAAGTCTTTAGAGATACAAGCTTTTATCTTTTATTGTCATATTTCATAGCAAAGTCCTAGATTGCCTTATGCCTTGACTGCCAACCACCCTGCCCCTCATCTGATTTTCCTCATGTTATTACAATGGAATGTGAGCCCATATTTCCTTGTTTTACTGCTTTTAAGTACCAGTCTCAGACACTAATATCTGCCTCTGCTTTTCTAGTCTTTAATTTAGTGTGCTGTCCAGGAAGTGGCCTATTTAATGCCCTCTCTCTTTTCTTTAACTAAACCTAGCTTGAAATTTCTAAAAAGAAACAGCTGCACTTTGGTAAAACACTAAGGTCACTGGATACACTTCCCTTTCCTTCCTAGTACTGAAGGGGAGGATGGATTGCTAAAACAGAAGCAGATATTTTGTGTGCAAGCAGGTGGATGTGTAACCTTTCTTCCAGATTCCAGAGCACAGTATCTGGATTTTTCTCTTCACCTAAGATTTGATCTTATTCCTGAATGAAAATCCTGGAACAATGGACCCTGCAAGTTAAAATCATCTAAGTTTCTGAAAATGAGAGTTTAAAATTATACTGAAAGGTCATAAAAAGTAGTCCATATTTTAATTCTCTAGTATTCTTTTCCCTTGCTTGCCCAGACCACACAATATATTTTCCAGAAAAGTGTGTTCTCATTTTCCTTAAGAACCAAGCTGAGTAACAGAAGACAGTATAAAAGTGAGTTAACAAACGCAGTACCTCTAACACCTATTGAGAGACCAGAGCATATGGCAGGAACTACTGATCTCTCTCATATTATTTCGTACCTCTGTCAAGTCAAGTCAGGTATCCATAGATATTATGTTGGTGGTTTTACTCAGTACCATCAGAACCCTCCAGTATAATTATAAGAATAAAGAGCAGCTCTTGACAGTGGGGATTCAAGGGAGGGTAAAAGTTCTCTTTTGGCTCCAGTAACATGACCCAGTGCAGAAAGTGGGTTTTGGAAAGCATGTTATGGGAAGAAAAAGCCTTCCTGTGTTGCTCTTCTGCTATGGTTTGCAGCTGTGCTGGGTGGTACTTACATCCCAGAAGGTCCTTCTTTGAGCTGGGGTTTTCATTCATTATGATTTCTTTTAAAGGCTGGTTTCTTCATATTAGACCAACATTTATAACTCTAGTTTGCTAAAATTGTTCTAGTTCTTCTATATCAGAATATTGTTCTGGGGCTTTTACAAACTGTGGCTGTGTTTCTATAAAACAAGATTAGCTGAAATAAAGGTATCAGTTTTCTAGGAAGTATTTTGGCCTCTTGCCTACTCATTCTCAACAAAGCATGCCAGAGTTTGTGTCTTAGCTATCCAAAACCTTCCTTCTCCCAGCAGGTGTTGCTGTGGCTGCTGAGTCAGTATTTCAGTACCAAGGTACAATATCTGAGACTGGTAGCAAGGTGCTTCTCATCAACGAAATTGCATATCTAGTGTATTTTCAACCTTGAACAAATTCTGGCAAATGATAATAATATCCTCATACACAGGATACATTTTTTTTTTATTTTAAACCTCACATCAGTGTAAAATTTTGTAAAAGTCAGAATACAGGCAAGCAAGTTCTTTCTACCCATTACTGTAATTCTCAGAATCAGCTGCTGAAATTTCAGTGAGAAGGATAATAACAAAAGTTTAAAATGCAGATTCAGAGATATGTGTTGAATGATCCTATCTGATTGTACTTTACTGTTGGATTCTGTGTTCGTACCTGCCTGCTTGCTTGGCATATTGGGCGAGTGGGCAGGGAGGAGACCATATCCTTTATCACTACACAGCTTTCTCTATCACTTCTGTCACTGCCCTACAGAGTTGAAGAGATGCTAGGTTGCAGTGGAAAGGCAGGAGCTCCCTATATTCCTTTAAGCATGTGAAAAATGTGGTATTGCTAAGGTAAATGCCATGGGACCTCAGACTCCGTATGAATAAATATTAGCTTCTCTTCTATCACTGTCTTTTTTCCCTAACAAGATGACACAGTTCACTAAAAAATCCTTGCTTTTACTCTCTTAGTAAAGAAAAGGAAACTCACCTTCCCAGCAGGGATTGGTGAAAATGTATGGGGGTTTTTTAACCTTAAAAAGGTTTAAGGTTTTTTTTTTTCATTATTGTTGAGAGTAGTCATAAGTGAGACTGCAACAGGTAGGTGTTTAGAGGAACACTTGGAATAAATTAATTCCAGGAAATAGAAATGATTAAGGGGAAACTTAGCAGGTGATATGGAAATTTTACAGAGAATCTTACCAGGTTCCTCACAACTGCTCTGCAACTGAGGTTCTGTTTCTGCTTTTCAGTACAGATTCATTTTTCCCAAGGTAGGTTTACCTTGATATAGGTCCTTGTGCACAGCTACAGCACATTGAATACCATTGAAATTTTGTGCTCGATTGTTGCTAAATATAATTTTCCAAGGGTGTCATTTTTGCTACTGGATTTTTGGACCTTAGTAATACAGATGAAATATCCATCCACTATATAGAGCACATCTATCTTATTTGGATGTTTTGGGCAGTTTAGAAATGTTGATAACTGGTAGCAATTTCTCACCAAAGACAGACCAGAGTATTTAATCATTAAATATAAAAAAAAAAAAAAAAAAAAAAGAATAACAGAAAGATATGGGGAGCATTCATAATGCTCAACTTCAGACAGCTTATTCACCCACATGAACTAGGCAGATGGCTATATTTACTGTAGTCAACAAAATGAGGAGAAAGCAAGCACTCAAGACTAAGACTAATAATTGTCTCCATTGTTTAATTCTGAGTTCATACTTGCATGGTTTATACCATTCCAGGTGATTGAGTAGAGCCCATTCCTATAGGCATTCTAGGCATTCTTGTTATAGCTTCAGGCCATAATGTCCCACTGATAGGCTTCAACATAGCCTCAGGACTGCAGGCTTACTAAAGTAAGAAAAATGCTCATGAAACAATTATTGTATAGTTATAACTATTGAAGTTATAGCTATCAACGATGGTAATAAGCAGACTGCAAGGTACCATTTACTGCCCAGCCAAAGCCCAGGGCCAAGCATTTTAGTGTGGATTCAGCCCTGATATTTTAGCCTTTGAGCCATCTATCAGTTCATGGTCTTGCTTTGTTTAGCTGCTTCGGTGTATCCATAGTCTCCATTTATTTATTTTAATGTCTGTGTAGATCCTCCAGAGAGTGATTCAGGTGACTGCCCAATTGAGAATACTTCTTTCTCTTTGCTGAGAAAACTAACTAAGGAAGATACTGCAGTAAATAAGCAGCTCTAGACGGGGAGGTCTCACTGCTCACTGTGGTCATAGACTCTTGTCTGCAAAGCTAGCCAGGGTTTCAACAAATATAAAGGCAGGATGGTTTAACTTCATTTTGGGGCCTATTTACTTTTCTGTTTACTTTAAAAGAATGGAAGTGAAATTGGAAATATTCACAGTTTTTATTTTTCTCTTTGGGATACCCTTTTTTTGATCAAATTAATTTGTTATTTATGGCTTGATTGTAACTGTGGACTGGAAAGATTGTAATCAGAAAAACGAAAACCAGTTTTGTATAACTTCTTTTCCTTCTTACTTGAGAAAGTTCAACAGACAAATTTTGTCTTATGCAAAGCAGCCGGTAACAGCTAAGGACAACGACCTCACATATAACTATATACTTTTGTGTGTCTGTGTAAAATAGAATAAGTGGCTACAGGCAGCACAAATAAATAGCTAAAACTTTAAAATGAAATTATGACTAAAATAACCGTGACTTTAAAGCAGTTAGTAACAGAGATGCCTCATAAGTTCTTGCTGCTTCAATGCTAAGTAACCATGGAGTTTCTTATGGACAGAGAAAAGATGTCTTCCATGGCTGAAAGAAAGGTGTGCAGATCTTGTGCCATAATCTTACTGCAGAGATGAAGGAAATTTGTACCCTGAGGTATTAATTGGTTGTTAGAAATCCTTATTCAAATATTTTCTAAAGTACTGTTTCCAGCAATTTTAGATAAGGGCTGCATTGATTTTAATAAAGGTATTTTGTGCCTTACTTTGGTCTCTATATACCATCCTGACCTGATATTCTTAATTAATTTGATTTTTAAAAAAATTATAATAAAACTGCTGCTAAATGCTTTCACAGGCAGTGCGGGTGTTAGAAAGAACATTTTCATGTTCTTAACAATTCACTCCTAATGGTGTTTCAGCAAGAATTATCTACTTACATGTAAAATGCAGCTAAAGAATATATTCAGGCAGTTGAACAATATGAAAGAAATTACACACCAACAGGTAGCTACTTCTGATAGTTCTATGTTTCAAATATATCTTTCTGCTCAAATTGTCAGAATAAAATATTTACATACTTATTTTTTAATTTAAAGATAAATTTTTCGTAGGTTCTGCTCTCATTCCTTTCCTTGCCTCCAAGAAACAGTGTATCTGACCTTAAAAGACTACAAAATTATTTTGCATACACACTATAAAGCATATGAGGATCCTTGTTGCTAGTGGCAATACATGTTCTGCGAATCTAACTCTCATGTTATCTAGAACTCAAACAACTTAAAACGAGTCATTTAATTAAAAAAATCTGTTATCAGAAGAACCTGTGACAGTGAAATATGTACAACATAGCACCTGTTGTTTTTATTTTTGTTGTGGCTTTGCAGTTAATTTTTCAACAAATTTTTCATCTTACCTCCAAAGCAGAGTTTGTTTTCTGAACAGTTTATGACTAGATATCAAAATGTAAGGTTGACATTAGATCTTAGAGTTGAAAATTAATGATGCATATTTACATGCAGCAGTTTGGAGCCATTGAAACAAATAGCAGCTCCAGCAGTTCAGCTGGGTGGGCATTTCAGCATGATAGGATATAAGGCAGTCTTACAAAGAACTGAAGTTCACAGCGAGCTAAAGTTTTAATGCCATTACTTAAAGCTATTATGGAAAATATTCTTTCCCCACATGCAAATAACCAGCATCGTATCTAGTAGATCTCAAAGCTGGACTTACATCAGCGCTAACACAATAGCCAAAACACAATTGTCTGTCTTTAGGGTGGGCAGAAAGTTTTGCACAGCAGCTGGAGCTTTAGAGAAACTGACAAGTTACATTTTTATGACCTGCTTGAAACAATCTGTTTTGACATTTCAGGAATTACCACAGCTTCTGGGAAAAGCCAAGCATGCAGTCTGAGCCCAACAAGCCAGTACTCTGTGTTGAAGTTTAATTAAGCCACCTACTGAGAAAACTACCATAGGGGAAGCTCTTCTCTGAGCGCAGGATTTTCAAACCAGTGGAGGGCATCCAGGGAAGACAGCAGTTCAACACCCAATATATTTGCCCTAGTTCCTCTGAATTACATGCCCCACTTCTGATGAATTATGGATATTGGAAGCTTAGTTAGGAATAATGTTCACAAATTTGTTGATTACAATGCTGAAATAGTCAAAGCATAAATCTGTAAATAAAGTATGTGTTTTACCAACCCTACTATTGAAGTTTTGTAATTCAGTTGTATAGTTAGACTTAAATTAATTTACACATTGTCATTGCAACAATCTGTTTATTTTTTAAGCTTCTTCTGGTTTGGTTTTAATCCACCAATATCAATGACTTTTCAGAAAGCTTGGTGACCTGCTGCAGTACATCATTTGTGTCCTTAGATAGCATGATAGAGGAATGAAACCAATTACCATGTCATAGAACAAAGATCATTAGACAAAATTAAAAAGTTTGCATGAATTGTCAGTTTATGTTAAATTAGAAAATGAGCTACTACAAACATCCCAGAGATATTAGAGGGTCATATTTTTACATACAGGATATATACAGGCTAAATAAGTACTTAGAGGTCATCTTTCAGTAGCTTACATAGTTCACCCTTATCATCTGTGTACTGGGGAAGCTGGAATTTTTAAAATGAAATGTCGTATATGGAAGGTATAAAGCAGAAGATAGATGTGCTTTCCATAGATAATAGAAAGCAGTGATAAATTCATCTTTGAAAATTTACAAATTTTTGCTGAATACATGAAGAGGTGTTGTGGGGCTGTTCAATATACTGGAAATGCGCTGGTAGAAATTTTTAGGAATAAAGAAATTCAGTGTCCTGGGACCTGTTTTCTGTAACAGCTTTGTTCCTTTGAAGATTGTAGGGGTATTTCTCTATTTTTCACTTTAAGAACTAGATTCAAGCTCTGTTAAAATCACTGGCTTCCTTGAAATCTAGAATGACCTTTTACTTCTTTGTCTGCTATTCTCTACTTTTCTAAATCATAACTTCAGAGAATATTTATTTAAGCCATTAGGTACTTACCAGAAGTGTCTCCATCAAACATAAATAAATAAATAAATAAATAAATAAATAAATAAAGCAGCAAGTGCAGTAGAAGACTTAAAAACCTTGAAAATTATTTTAGCTTTATAAATATGATTTCTTTATTTTTAAAGAATTCTTTTAATTTACGCTTTTAAAAGAAAAAGAGATTCTTCATAGTCAAGTTTTAAAAGCACTTACTAAAGAAAAGGCATGAAATAAATGAACAAATGATGCATACAGGATGCGCAAATGGTACATTTAAAATTGCCATAAACTGGAGATGTTAGCAGAGTATGCTTTATGAATGTAAGAAATGTAAGAAAGGCT
>JBCJKH010067437.1:3077-19569 GCA_039877255.1 Loriculus beryllinus | reverse complement strand
TTCATGTCTTTATAAAAAAATACCCATATGTATTCAACATGCTCTGACTGTACACATACATATATATGTTGAAACAGTTAAAGAGATTACTATAACTAATAAGATTAACATCCTGAAGAATGGAGTACACAGGCAAAAGATTCCCAGATTAATTTGGTCAGACATGCAGAGGTTCTTAAAAGAAGCTGCCTATAAGCTTAGAATCCTGAGCATCTGACAGAACGAACAGGAAAAACAACATAAGACACGTGATTGCTGGGCTCTAAGTCACATTTAAACACCCAATAAATGGATCTTTGCAAATCTGAACCTTTGGCATCTGAAGGTTTATCAGATGAACCAGACAGGCTGCAGGGATCAGAGCAGGGCAAAGGGACCAGCTATGGCACAATAGATGCACCATATGTTCTTCATGGTTGCACAGTGTGTTGTGGCTTGTATACACAAAATCAAAGGCAATAAACTAGGTGAGCAATGACAATGGGAGCTCCACTGTAGTGTGCAAAGTCCAGGCTGGAAGCACCATAGCCTTCCAGTAGAAACAGTACAACAAGGGGATGTGCTCCACCAAAAAGAGAACCTGTTGAGTCAATATCTGAGTCTGATCAATACTGTGTTCCTCATAATGAATGGTAGTATCCATATACAAATCAGTGACCCAATTTTAATTGTTGTTTTGATTTAGTGTAAGGATGACTCTTTACAGGGCTGCTAGAACCAGGTGAATTCCAGTCCCCTGGCAACGATCATCTGTATGAGAACTTTGATTGGATTAATTACTTACTTCAAGGTTTCTTACAATGACCCTGGTACACTTGAAGAAATACTCTTTATCCAGTTACAGATTCTGCTGTCAACAATACTAATAACTAGGCATATTCACTTCAAATTTTACAAATTTATGCTGGAGATGCTATAAATCTAATTTATGATCATGTTAAAAATTAAAATAGTGACAGCTACTTACATTTCATTTGAATTAGAGGACAAAGCATGCTCAGGCATTTTTGTTTTGGTTTTGTCATGTATAAGATTAGGGCAAACTCTTAAGTAACTTGGATTAGTGTCCTTGTGTAGTCTGCAAATAGGATATCTATAAATAACTTTAAATCTTGGTTTAGTTTGTATTTTCATGTGTTTCAGGATTATAAGAACAGGACCAGAGTGAGAGTATAAGGTGAGCATGAGGTAAACTTGTACATGAATAACTCAGTTCAAGGCTACCTTTTATTCCTAAGCATAGGAATTTATGCTCAGATATAGGAGGATAAATTATTGTCATTTTTATTCTAGTTGACCAACAACTTATTCCTGGAACACATGTTGTCTGAATTTAGAAAATGAAAATACAGATAATTTCACATACCAAAAAAAAAAAAGGTATGATGACAACTGACAGATATATCAGATTACTCATCTATCATAACATCAAAAGAGCTTCAGCTGAAAGTATAGAAGAGTGGGAAAGTTAAGAAACACACTGTTTGGACTGTTTTGAGATGACAGCATGAATGCTTGTTTGCTTGTTCAATGAGTTATGACCTTCAAAATGCTATAGGAATAAAGAAGTGCAAATGTCAAGGTATAGCCCCTCCTCAGAAGACTATCAATACCAAGAATGGTTATTACTGATTCTCAGATTTCTAGCCGAGAAAGGAGGATGACAGATGTCATCACTAGGCAATTTGACTTTCATGATCTTACGGATTTTTTTTTTAAGCCAGAATTTAATATTTCTTAAAAAATATTCACTTCACACAGGAGGAATAGCCTTGGTAGTCTGTAAATCTGACTTTGTATTCTAGAACTCTCTCCCTGCCTCAGAAATAAAAAATGCAGGAAGGAAACCAATGAAAACCTAATTCTAGAGGTGTTTACATGCAGAACTTCAGTCATAGTTGCTGTGAACTACTGATATCTGAAATATCTGAGTATCAAACTTTGAGCTACTCCTGTATACATTTTATGGTTTTCAAATGAAAAGTTCACTATTCTTTAATGCTATGCAAAGTAATTAGTTTTTTATAAAATAAAAGAAAATTATATGTTTTAGCTAGAAGTAAAATGCAGTTTTGTCTCAGATTTTCTACTGGTTAATTTTTTCACTGGTTAATTTTTTAAATATGAACGGCATTTGTTGTCAGTCTCACAGAAGAAATCTGAAGAAAGAAAATCCCTTATATTAGAAGTCAGATGTATTGTTAAAACTAATAGGGTGCGAGAAAGTGAAGAGGAGAAACAAAGTCTGAAAGTAATGCAGAAATCTCTTTACTGTATTAGAATTGACTTTGAAAAGCTTTAATCTCAGCTTTTCACACCAATTTATTTTTCAGTCCTAAGCAAGTCACGAAGCTTTTTGTGCACTATTTCCCAAGCCAGATCTTCTTCAGAGCTTGTAGATAGAGTGATCATTTGAATGTTCTATATAAAACTTTGTGCTGATGACATGTCACAAGCGCAGGGCTAGACACCTAGTAGACATCTAGTGACAGTGTTGCAGGACAAATGACATGCAAATTCATTGCTCCGTGGCAAGGGCAGTAAGACCGCAGCCTTATATATGTTGTATTTCTCTAGCAGCTTATATGAGTGGTAATGAAAATAGACCTGAGAGTGACAGTTCTAAGCCTTATATTAAGAGGAAATGTGCTGGGCACTTTTTCCTATAAATTAGTGTCTGCAATGAAAATTTCTAGGGATATCTAGCAATGGCACAAGAAATACTAATTTGAGGGTACAAGGATGCAAATACTGACTTGATCACATCATTTGTTAGTGGAAAATATGGAGAGGAAAAGTAACTGCAATTAAATTAGGAAAGGACTGAGAGAAGATTTATCCAAAAAGCACTTTTGCTGTATAATAAAATGTTTTTTGTTCCTCCTGTCCTCTAATTTTGAAAAATGTAATTGAAGCAGACAAGTTGACTTTCAAATTATAGAGTATGATTCTGAGAACTGGCATAGCTTTGTTCATTTGTAGTGTTTAGAGATCTCAAGAAGATAATACACCTGCTTTAGCAAAGTGCGCTAGGCTTTTATGTACATTCTCTTCCTGGTCTGTTAAAAAGTTTTGCTTCTCACCCTGCTTTAGTTGCTTAAATTCAGTGGATTGTTGTTTAAGTAACTTGATTTATTTCAAGTCTCTTGTTGTGAGCAGTTTCATGAAGCAACAATGTCTGAATAAATAGGTCACTTAAATTCAGAGTCAGTATATATTCATTTGTACATTCCTGAGTCCAGTTGCCACTAAATGATGAGTTTATAGTCAGTAGCTTAAAAAAGTAAGAAATAATTTCTGTTAAATGTCTGTGGCTTAGTGAGTTAGCAAACAGGATTGAGTAAAAATAGGACAGTTAATCATCTGTAGCACAGACAGCAAAGCTGTTTGTGGCTGGGACCAGGTCACTCAGTGCTCTGTTGTTTCTCAGTTACTGTTTGTTGTACCTATATTAGACAGCAATGAAACTGTGGCACTATTGGTAAAGTCAGGCAAGCATTCCTCTTTATGCTGAACCCTCCAGACTCTCCCATGCCTGCTAAATCTGGAGCTGCTCAATCCTTCCTTCTCGGAGTAGCATGTGCAAATGCAGAGTTGATGTTTGTGTATCCAAACCCAAACACAGTGTGGACAATCAGAAGTGCAGTTTTGATGAAATATCTGTAAAGATACAAATTAATTCCTATGGACTGAACCATTCTCCTGGTTGCCTCTCTATGCCCACTACGAAGTCTATGGATTCTCTACATTTGAAAAAAAGATTATCAGAATCATAATTGTCTGTAAAGTAGGAAGATTCCTGGCATTTCAGATGCTCTGGGCTATCTTCTTGAACGTGCTTGTTTTCAGCTATTCACTTAGGGCTTGATTCTGCCTCACTTGCCTTACAGTGAGCAGCATTTTAGGGAAAATGTTGTGTACAGGATGGGATATATGGACTTTATTTTGAGCTAAACATTGCACTGTAGACACAGCCCAGCACTAAAGGCTCAAAGCACTAATGAGGCTCAAGTATTGTTCTCCAGAAAGTGAGGCATTAACATCATATAGCGGTTAGCTGCCTTTCAACCATGCAACAGCTGGTTTCACAGATTTCTGCATGTACTTAGGTAAATGCAGGCAGGTGTTAGTTGTTCCTACCCCAGCATACAAGTAGTGAACCTTATCAGGATGATGGAAGGACTGTAATTTTGGACCCATCCTCCACTTTTTTGTTTGTGGCAGAGGAAACCTTTGAAGCAGTGTCATGCTTGTGTATCATGTCTGTCCAATTAATTCTCCCCCACCAGCATCTTCCATAGAGTATTTTGTGTTTTCTTCATTTCCCCATATCAATGACTGTGAATCATACCACGTGTCCCATTTTACTGCTGCTTCCAAGTCAGTGTTGTCATTGTCTATCTTTAGGATGCTTAACTTGCTAAGGCTTAATTCACTTGACCAAATGATTGAGCATTTAGCAATCAAATGCAGAACAGTCAGGAAAACAAAAACAAGATGTTGCTCAAATACAACCATCAATGTTAAATATTAACAAAAACATCCTGATTTCAAAACATCTCTCTGACTTCTGACAGACAGGATCCTTCAGTAGGATGAGTGTTTTGTGATTTTCATAAGCAAGAGCAGTCTTTATAACTCAACAGGGTTATGGCTGGTATGGTACCCAAAGCCAACTACAAATGTTGCAGTTTCACTATTTGTTCTCCAGAGCAGATGCTTCTGTCATTTAGAAGCCGAGAAAAATAGACTACCTAAAAGCAACGTTAAATAATGCAGTAAGATGTACTGTAACAAATATTAAAGATGTATTCATTCCCACTGACTGTAAGCTCTCACATATTTATTATGGGCACTGATGCTTTCCTTCCTTCCTATGGGATAATCCATTTGATGTTTTGAAGTGGATATTTACTACATCACTGCTAGGCCTCTGATCAGGTGGAGTATTTTTTAGTTATTTTTCCTTTCTGTCACAATAAAAACTACAGTAAAAAATGCAGAAATACTAAATTATAACTATTATGTGACTTCATTCACTTTCTTTGTTGTCACTTGGCCTATTCTGCAATACATTTTATCCTCCAGTAAATTTAAAAAAAAATAAATTTGGATACTAAACAAGGAATGAAAAATTGTGATTTTTTTTTTTTTCCTTTCTTTTTTTTTTGAAATGAAGACTAGTCCTGGCAACTGCAGGAGAAACCCATGTCTGCAAATCCTAGCCAATAACTGCAGGCCAGAGAAGTCTTGCAGGCCCATTTTTGGAAAAAAGTTCAAAAACTTTGTTGAGACGTCTACCTTTGAGTATGTAACAAACAGAAATAAAGCTTTGCAATGTCTGAAGTATATTATGATGATAGTTATTAAACAGATTGTTCTAATAACAATTTTCTTTGTGGTAGTCCCATTATGATGTTAGACTTCCTAAAAAAGAATAAATTTATTAGAATCTGAGTTTATAGTGGTTTTGAACCTTTTACAGTCCACTTGTTTTTTCCCAAATCAAAGTTCTCTGTCTTTACCTTGTAGTTTTGGGATAAGACCACAGGTGTAGTTCAGATATTTCCAAAAACCCAAATCCCAGCTATATTTTAACTAAAAGATAACTGAGAGCTTTGCCACAACCTGTTGGAATGATTGCTGTTCAGATCTTCAAAAGGCCCATAAACTGAAGCTGAATGGATAGTTTGTCAATGTAGAAATAATCTGCATTGAGAAAGATCTCAAAAATATTCAATTCATGCATGAAAGTGACCTGATAGCTCATAAAAAAATGAGCTATGATTAGGCTAATTTTCTTTCAAGTAGATTATAAATGAGGCATTATAAAAATCTAGTTAATAAATCCTTGTTAAAATTGTTAATCTGATTAATTACTCAAGCAGAGTAGATAATTCCAATTAAGAGTCCACAAATATGTTAAATGAAAAAAAAAAATCATATTACAATTTATAAAAATAGCATTCATTTACTGAATTCTGAACATTCCAGAGTTTATAAAGGAGCAGTTATTATATTTTTGTCTTTAAATGTACTCATGCAGATTTGTGAGGTATTTATCTAGCAGATTAAAGTGTCAACTCTGTTACATTTATATGGCCACAATAAAAACTAAAAGCGAGATTGTGGATCTTCTTGAACAAGTAGCACATGCTACTCCTGGGGAGATTCTGATTGTGATTTTTCACAATGAGAACAATCAGACATTGGAATAATCTTCCTAGGAAGTGATGGATTCACTGGCCACATTTAAGAGTCAGCTGGCCAGAGTGCAGGGTCACCTTGTCTATAATTTAAGCCAGATGATCCTTGAAGTCCCTTCCAACCAGGTGTTCTATGATCCTGTGACTGAAAATCAGTGTGAAAAAAAATAAGGCTTGTAGTCTGTATATACACTTCAGATACTGCTGCTTGCTCAGACACCACCCCTCTCCCCTCCCAGGTGGGACAGGAAAGAGAATTGAAAGAATGTAAAACCAACAGATTGAGATAAAAACAGTTTAATAAGTAAAATAAAGTAAAATATAGTGATAATAGAATATCAATAGTAATAATAGGAAACAAAGCTCACACACGCAAAAAAGAAAGTTCAGAAAACACAAGTAATGTGCAATACAGTTGCTCACCACCCACTGACTGAATATTGTGGTTTAAGCCCAGCTGGTAACTTAAAACCACACAGCTGCTCACTCACATCCCCGTCCCCCAGTCCAAGAGAGATAGGGAAGAGAATTGAAAAAATCCCACAGGTTGAGATAAGAACAGTCCAGTAACTAAGGTACCATGCAAAACTACTACTACCACCACAAAAATAATAATGATAAGGAAAATAACAAGGGGAAAGAATATAAAACTAAAAATGGAAAAAAAACCAATAAACACAACTGATGCGCAATACTATTGGTCACCACCCGCTGACTGACACCCAGCCCAACCTGAGCAGGGCCTTCCGGGTAACTCTGCCCCCAGGTATATACTGGGCATGATGTACTATGATGTACACCCCTTTGGCTAGCTTGGATCAGGTGTCCTGTCTCTGCTTCCTCCCGGCTTCTTGTGCCCCTGCTCACTGGCAGAACATGAGACTGAAAAGTCCTTGATCGGGGTAAGCATTACTTAACAACTAAAAGCATCGGTGTGTTATCAGCATTGTTCCCGGAAGAAAGTAAAAAACATAGCACTGCACCAGCTACTAAGAAGAAGAAAAATACAGCTGAACCCAAGACACCAAAACACCAGGAATGTCCCCCTCCTCACACACGTTAATTACACAACCCCAGCTTTACATTTTGCTCTTAGAGAATTGCTGCAGCTGCCTCATAGACAAAGTCTGTGCAGAGGAGTGTGACTTGTCAGTACATCAGGATATGTGCTGGGGTGCTTCAGGAAACTATTCAGATTTTATTTTTAAAAAACAGGAATAAGCAGAAGTTCTTATTAAAAAAACCCAACAAAAAACAAAGAAACTTTTTGCTTTTGTGCTTAAACAGTTTGAAAGCTATTCATTTAATTTCTTCAGCTATTCCAAATTTAAATACTGTAAACATAAAAATGGAATTCGTTTTGGAAGAAAGCTTACCCTTTTTTTAGTTGTCGCTAAGTAATGTTTATTCTGACCAAGAACTTTCTGAGTCTCATGCTCTGCCAGGGAGGAGGGGAGGCCAGGAGGAAGCAGGGACAGGACACCTGACCCAAACCGACCAAAGAAGTATTCCATGCCACAGCACGTCATGCCCAGGAGGTAACTCAGGAGGACCCGGAAGGAGACACACTTCCCGGTTCCGGCTCGTTTTTGGTGGGTGGTATCATGCTTTCTTCCCTTGTTATTTTTCTTATCATTATTATTATTGGTGGTAGCAGTAGTGGTTTGTGTTATACCTTAGTTACTGGGTTGTTCTTATCTCAACCCATGGGAGTTACATTCCTTCGATTCTCCTCCCCATCCCTCCGGGAGTGGTGAGGAAAGGGGAAGGGGGGGAAAGAAAGAGGGAGGGGGAGTAGGAACTGGGTTTAAACCATGACATGCTACTGTTCTACATTATTAATTCAGATGGCTATGTCTTATTTTCTAGAATGAGAAAATTTGAAGAGCAGTAAACAACTGAAATGAAATCTAAACTAAGTTGAAGAGCTTCAACCCAAACTTAGTCCTTTTAATCCATTAGGCCTATTTAAAATTATTTACTTTTTCTGTGAATACTTTCTGACATTTTGCTAATTCAAATGCTCCAGAAGAGTTTCAGTAGAAAAGTGCCTTTGTTTAGGTCTAAATCCTTCCTTCAGTGAAGTACAAAGAAAATACTTTTATCATATTCTCTCTCTTTTAGTAAAATGAGATAAAACCAGATGTGATATTTCTCACACTAACTTTTAAAACTGCTCATCTGAATATACTTCCACTTTACCAACAACCTCAGTGTAAGAAAGCTATCTGCATGTTCTGACTCATGAATATGATTTCAGTCATGTTTGCTGTTGAAAGAGTTTGCTAACAACACCATTCTTCCAAAGAAGTGAATCATATTCATTGCTGGCATAAGATCCAGGAAAAATGACCAGAAACAAAGATTTCTAAAGTATTTTGCTAGCAATATACCCAACAGAATGTTTTCTAAGTCTTTTTACATTAACATGACACTTCGCATATTTTTCCATTTACCCAGCTCCTAAACTTAACATTACTTTTCAGTTGGGAAGTGTTCTAATTTCAAAATTTCAGGTGAAATAAAACAGTATTATCTCTAGAATTACGTATTGACTGAGAAGAAATACGAGCTAAATTTGAAAAGTATTAACAGCCTGGAATTGATCTGTTTGGTTTCCATCCCAAGTCATTTTCCTTATGTTATTTAAGGAAGTTAAATATGTTGTTTACATATGTAACATCTCCAGTAGAAATAACCAGATGCTAAGCCCTTTCATGCTCTTTCAAAATGTACTTTGTGATTGAAAGCTCAAAGCCCTTTCAAGAAAGCAACTGAACCTTGTAGCGTCCCTGCCACTTCAGTAAGCGTTATCCTCATTTAATAGTTGGAACCACTGAAGTTGCAATATCAGAAAATGCTCACATTTCAAAAAATTCAAGTGCATTTCAGAAGCCCCTGTAAGAATCATGTGAAAGATTTTGTATTTCAGCATGGATTCAAAAGTGAATTCAGGTAACCAAAATTTTTGTAACCTTTCAAAGAAAGTTTGGGAAACTGATTTCTAGTTCTGACACAGAGCAAATGAAATTCAGATGTCAGCATATACATTGTGCATGGAAGTTTTGTTTTAATTTGAATCCGGGACAAAACCTGGTTTATGGAATATAAATGCTACACAAACAATGGATTTCATCTTTTCAGTAAAATTAATCTCTTCCCTCAAGCCAGATGAGCCCCAATTCTAAGCCCTCTCTCCCATTAAAAACCACTCTGCAGAGTTTTCCTCACTGTTCGCCTTTGTGAAAACAAGAACTAGAAGAAACTTTTAAAACCAAGTACAATCAATTCTCCACTTCTCTTGTAGTTATTACTTGTTCCCTAGAATATAAGTATTCATTGCCAAAAGCATTTTGAAAGTAGAATTTCATATTCTATAAATTATAAACCCTATCAAAGAAAGGATAGTTACAATTTTATCATGACACTAAAATATCGTTTACATGTCTGAAAAGTAAGACTGGAATGTTACAGAAAGCTTATAGTGGAAGTGATAAGTGCAAAACAATTTGGGAATGTCTTTTGTATGAAGTGTAAAAGAAGATAGAGAGAATTGCAAGAAATGGATTGGGCATCCTTGCTCTGCTCTGGAGGAAAAGTTGATAGTGATGCTGCTATTAGTGTAAGAGCAGAGGGCTGTACTCAGCAGCTCACTGCAGAGGGTTCAGCCAGCTAAGTCAGATGTCATGTCCCCAGAGACTTAAGTTTCCAAGTTTTGTCTTGAAAGACGAAACTTCTTTCTCGGCATTTCTTTGTGAAGACAAGCTTTGGGTTTCTATCTTTAAGATCAGTAACTTGAACACCAGTCTGTAGCGTGAATTACTCTGAATCTCCAAATGTATGGATATATTTAGTGGAAAACCTGACAGGAAGATCCCCATACGAAAGCATTCAGCTCTTGTTCAAGCAAAATCTGTCCATCCATGACACATAATTTTGCTAAGAGGCTTCTCGTTTCAGTTTTTTAGGAAAACAGGTATAGATTCACATTGTAATAAAGGTTAACCCACAGAGAAGTAACATCAGTGCAGAAATTACAGGATACACTGTCTTTTGTGAACAGATATCTGTATCTAAATTTTTAGTTCTGAATCTAAGGCAAATATTCAACAAGTCAGATCACCAGCTTTTCTACAAGTGGCTTCTGTTTATGCAGATTTCTGTTATTTTAGTAGTAAAGTTTATATCTGGCATAACATAATTACCTCCAATTTATACCGAAGGTCCTAACACTTCAATCTTCCCCTTAGCAAGGCCGCTTTCTTATGGTACCTTGTGCCTGGTTTTAAAAGTTCTTGTTTCTAAGGCTTGTCTAATTCTGTCTCCTGTTGTTCTTTAAGCTGCTCAGGGAAGTGTTTAGGTTTTTCTTGACTGTCTACTTGAATTTCCAGGAATTACCTGAGAACCATTACACAATGATCGTACCACTGAATGGCCATCTGACTATGGAAAGAAAAGTGAGGTGAATATTAAATTTGGGAAAAAAAGATATCAAGTGGAAGGTCTAGAGTACCTTAGTAACATAGTTTAAAATCCCATGTATGATCTAAATATCAGTCCAAATCTGAAGCCTAATGCTGAGTACGGTCTAGCCATGTGCTAGCAACTTCAAGCCATGTGGACACTATGACTTATGGCATGATCTCTAGTGAAGCTGAGAAAATTAAAACATTCCTGTTGGAAGGAAGTGTCTTTCTATCAGGAAATAAGTATAGTTTAGGGGAATTCACCCTGTAGGGTAGGAAGTCTCTTAGATACAGGTGGAGTTTATGTGGCTTGGAGTTAAGCCAGTTAACCACATAAGAAGCAACAGAGATCAGTCAATCAATTTAACACCTTTGTTCTGAGCAGGTTGAAACATTTCACAAGCCTGCTTGCGCATTAGAAGGGATATAACAATGCTAGCCTCAGTTAGGCCACCTGCTTCTGGCTGTGGCAAAGAGGAGGACGTGTTGCACTGGGCATACTGACACCGTGGCGCAAACTCTATAACACACTGCTGCGTTTGAGCCTGTATGTGGCTCGATTCTACTTCAATCTGTGTATTTCAGAACATTTTTGACAAACACGATCAGCACCATGGTATTCTGAAATGTGATTGAAAGGAGACAGAAGTTTAGATGTTGTTTCAGCTACTGTGAGTCATTGACTTAGAGGCAGTAATTCTAACAAGAGAAAGTTGTTAAGCAGATTCATATACATTACAGAAAGAGTAGACAAAACTATAATTCAGTCATCGATGTGAACAATAGAAGTATCCATAGGTAAATGTTGAAATGTTGATGTAACTCTTATTAAAAACAGTATAGCAAACTATTTACCAGCTCTTTTACCCATCACTGTGCAGAGCAAGAAGCAGCCACATACAGACTGAGTATCTACCCTATGGCACCATGAGTATATATAGCAATAGCAAAAAGAAATTTACCCTGCAAAATCTGTATGAGACTAAGCAAAATAAAATGAGAATGTGGCACAGCTTTTCAGACATTGAATCAGACATGATCTGAGTTTTCCTTGTGGTCAGTCAGGAAATACTGCATAACTGTTATTAAAATTGTTATGCTTTTAAATCAGCAAATCTACAGCAGAAGTTAGCAGGGACAATCAGCAATTATGCCCTAGTCACCTTTCAGCATAGAGCCCACTTATATTTTCTGATATATTCTGAATCTAACAGCTCTTATTTAATGATATATCTGCTGTTTAGCAGCAAAAGCCTTTAAAACAATTTGTTCTGATTTAATATACCCCTCCACAATTTCCTAAAAAAGTCAATGTGAATTCTCTTTCTATACATAACATTTCAATGGGGCTTGTGGTATAAGTTAGTCACCTTGCTGGTGAACACAGGCACTGAGAGCAAAATTTCTGTCAGTTGCTCAAAGCTAGCCAGCTGGACAGTCTGAGCTGTCACTGGGTATTTCCTGTTTGAGAAGTGATAGACTTGACAAGGTATAGGTGAATGTCTAATGGTGTCTTTTTCACCAGTGTTCCATTTTTAGACTAAAGGAAGAACTATTGAGGGGCACTCTTTTGTATTGGAAAAGGGGAAAAAAAGTCCCCAGGTTTACCAATCAGGCTGCCCTAGATGTATTTGGGGGAAGATCTAGCTGCTCGGGCAGAGGGTGGAAGACAGAGCAGACGGTGCAGGAAGCAGCTGGATGGCTGCACAGACACTGGTGGCAGGGTTCTAAAGAGACTCTGTAGAGGTTCGGGAAGAGCAGAATGGGGAGCAAGGGCTGGCTGTGTTGACAGCTGGACTGCAAGGCAGGGGGAAGGGAAAGGAAGGAGATGCTGTCCTTACCCACACACTGGAGGCTTACTGCACAGCTGACATGTTTACACAAAGCTCAGTCCCTGGAAATTAGAAGCTGCTGTAAACAGAAATGTGACTCGAAGCCAAGGAGCACCTGGGGACTTCAGTTCTCAGCATTACAAGAGTTTCACTTCATTCACTGCCTCTATGAGAGGGTCCTCTTGTATTCCACAGAACTGAATCACAGCAAGTCTGCACTGTCATTCCTAGAAACCTTTCTCTGGGTGTTACTTTTGGGAACAGCTAGAAAAAATACTTCAGCATTCACTGTAGGTGTTGGCTGTGTTAATATGTCAATAGCAAAATATTTATTCTAGACTTTTTAAATGGCTTCTGTTTCTTTCAAACTTTGCTGTATGATAGGTTAAAATTTAACTGAGCACAGAAAAAGCTGTGAGTAAAGAAACCTACATACTCTCTTTTCCAAAAAGCTCCTGTTAAGTAACATACACAACTCCCTTTGTAAAGTCTTAAATCTAAATCTGAGCTAATCTCAAAATCTTATCTTCCCAGAAATGCTATATTTTGTTATCTACATATCATTCCTTTTCAATATTGTTTCTGTTCTTTTTAGAAAAATGAGAGAGATCAATCAGGACATCTACCAGAAGAAAACATGAAGGCTGAAGCTTTCTTCAGCAGTATTTTCACTTAGCATATTTAAAAAATCTCTTAGTTGAAAGAAAATGTTTCTCATGAATTTGATAACTTTTGAATGTGAACTCATGTTTTCTTACTATAGTAAGTTCTGCTAATTTTCATTCAGATTTTTTTTCTCCAAACTCCTGGAAATGATGAAGTAGCTTAAAAATCCACTTAAACTACTGGTGATTTAAGTGGATTTTCCAACATTGTTCAATTTGAAATTTTATGGCATTTTTACACAACTCTGCCCATAGACAGTATTAAGTAGCAATTTTCCATCTGGGTAGGGTGACAAGTCGTCCAGATGGTGCTGGTGTTTACTCTAAGGCTTTCTAAGCATCTGTCTTGAAGAGAAATTAAAGTATTCTTTCTGCTCTGAACAGAAATTACTTCTGAATTTTCTGTACTATAAAACCATTATTTGCAGATTAGCGTCAGGCAAGCCATCCATTACTTCTTTAGGAGAGGTTATGACATAGATCTAGTGGGACAATAAAGCCTAATTGTAAGGATAAAAAGCTTAAACTCTAAGCCTGTCTGTATTGGATTGGTCTGCAAAGAGATAACATGCATGAAAATTATTGGTTTAGATAATGTTTGTTCCTATGTCATTCCTATTAACCCACAGGCAAATATCTAATTATCTGATGGCTTATTTTTGGTTCTGATCTTCTGGGACACCTGAGGCATTGTGCATTGGATGTGAGGGGTGCCTGAAGCAGCAAATGGTGAGGGCTGCTCCCTCTCTTTGCACAGTGAGTCCATGCAGACTTTGTCTGTCTCGACAGTGCTCCAGACTTGACCTCCGTTCCACAGCTGATGGCTCCTGACCAGCACAGGGGCTGGAAAAGTGGTTTATTGACTGCATTGGAAGTCAGGTTTCACTATGGCAATGAGTCAGCATAGAGTGCAGATGGGGCTAGCTTCAACAAGAGCTTAAAAAGCTTAGTTTTGTGTGAATCAGAGCAATCAGAAGATGGTCAAAAAGAGCTTACATTTCGTTATATGTGTGGATATGAGAAGGAGAGAAAACAGACTTAGTCTCGTAAAAAGGGCTGGCTGTTGAAATAGTAACATTATTTTTACATCTAAAATACTTTGCCATGGAAACGTGTAACAACACAAAACTGGAATTCCATTTGCTGTAGTTTGCTACTCACTTGTGGAGCTGACTAGCATGGATAGCAGTCTTGTTCATTGGATAGTTAGTTTGACCTTCTGTATAGGAGTGTTACAGGACTCCTGACAGTTACAAATGGACCAATCACAGCATACTGAAAAACAGACTACATTGTTAAACTCATCAGATTAGAAGTAGGGGTATGTTTTAGAGAAATTACCAGTGAAACTGCTAAGTTCAGCAGTCTTGAATAGGGGTCTGCACTTCCACTGCTAGCTCATCTATACCCATGCTGCGTGATCTTGGTGCAAGGTATTTCCTTCTCCATGTTCCCACTGCGAGCACTTTAGGCACTGTTTCTCACTGGACATTTGTGTAGTAGCTAGCATAACAGGACCCACTAGGCATAACTGCAACACAGTTAGTCAATAAATAATAATACATCTATCCCAACTCTCTGCCACTATATGATAGTTTGCTAGCAGCATTTTTAAGTGTCAGTATCATTCCTTTAATCATTATTTAGCAAGTTAGGCAAGCATGTCTTTTATACTTCTCTAATAAATCAATCTCTTTCATTCTTCTTATTGTATTTCTGTGAAGAAAGAAGTGAAAAATTTTCCTTTTGTGTCCAGTTGGAATCTCCCCATCAATCTCCCAGTAACTTGTGCCCATTACAAGAGGGATTAGAGATGTGTGCCTTTCTACGGGGGTATGATATAACAGGTATCACAGAAACATGGTGGGATGGCTTCTATGACTGGAGCTTTGGAAGGGAAGGTTACAGGCTTTTTAGGAAAGACAGGCCCAGCAGGCGAGGAGTGGGAGTTGCTATTTATGTTATGGATAGTCTGGAGAGTATGGAACTCTGTCTGGGGACAGTTGATCAATTAACAGAGTTTGTGGGTAAGGGTTAAAGGGAAAAAAAAACGATGGAGGACATAACTGTGGGGATCTGTTACAGACAGCCTGATTAAGAGGACTCTGTGGATGAAGCACTCTACAGACAGGCAGGAAAAGCCTCAAACTCGCAGGCCCTTGTTCTCATGGGGGACTTCAACCACCCTGACATCTGTTGGAGGGATGGTATGGCCCACCACAAGTAATCCAGGAAGTTCCTTGATTCTGTGGAAGACAACATCCTTCTGCAAGTAACAGAGGACACAACAAGGAGAGGTGTCATGCTTGACCTTGTGCTCATCAACAGGGAAGGGCTCTTTGGAAATGTGATGCTCCAGGGCAGCCTTAGATGCAGTGAAAACGAGATGGTTGAATTGAGGTCCTCAGGAGTGAGAAGAGCGTGCAGCAAACTCACTTTCCTGGACTTCAAGAGAGCAGACTTTGGGCTCTTCAGGAACCTGCTTAGTAAGGTTCCATGGGATATAGCCCTAGAGGGCAGGGGGGCCCAAGACTGTTGGATAATATTCAAGGATCACCTGCCACATTCTCAGAAGTGTTGTGTCCCAACTAGAAGGAAGTACAGGAGGAGGGCCAGGAGACCTCCTTGGATGGATAAGGAGCTGCTGAGAAAAATTTGAAGGAAAATAGAGGCTTATAAAAGGTGGAAGCAAGGATAGGCGGTCTGGGATGAATACAGAGATGTTGTCAGAGAAGCTAGGGACCAGGTGAGGAAAGCTAAGGCCCAGTTAGAATTAAACTTGGCTGGGGATGATAAGAATAACAAGAAGGGATTCTATAGGTATGTAGCGAATAAAAGACAGACAAGGGACAACGTAGGTCCCCTCCGGAAGCTCCTGGGAGAGCTGGCTACGCAGGATTTGGAGAAGGCTGAGGTTCTTAATGATTTCTTGGCCTCGGTCTTCACAGGCAAATGCTCTGACCACACCACCCAAGTCTTGGAATGCAGACATAGGGACTGTGAGAATGAAGACCCTAGGCCCACTGTAGGAGAGGATCTGGTCTGAGACCATCTTAAGAACCTGAACATAAACAAGTCCATGGGACCTGATGAAATCCATCTGCAAGTCCTGAAGGCAAATGAAGATGCTAAGTCAATGTTCATCATATTTGAAAAATCATGGCAGTCAGGTGAAGTTTCTGACAACTGGAAAAAGGGAAATATAACCCCCATTTTCAAGAAGGGGAAAATGGATGACCCAAGGAGCTACAGACCAGTCAGTCTCACCTCTGTGCCTGGCAAAATCTTGGAGCAGATTCACCTGGAAGGCATGCTAAGGCACA
>JBCJKH010067432.1:0-11027 GCA_039877255.1 Loriculus beryllinus | reverse complement strand
GGCAGTGTTCAAGGCCAGGTTGGACGAAGCCTTGGGAGGCATGGTTTAGTGTGGGATGTCCCTGCTTATGGCAGGGGGGTTGGAACTAGATGATCTTAAGGTCCTTTCCTACCCTAACGATTCTATGATTCTGTGATTTACTTATCTCTTTTTATTTGCTTTAGTAACCTCCCATTTGGTCTTAAAAATGATTGAACTAAAATCGTATGCACTCTGACCATATCTCCATGTTTTGACATCCTCTAAGGAGAAATAAGTTTCCTAGAATTTCTGCAGAGTTTGTCAAGCCCATGATTTGGTTTGTCTGGAAGTGAAAAAGCGTCCAATAATGAAGTAATTTTTCTGTTTTCAGTGTGAGAAAGATATCAAGTATTCTTGGGATTTCTGTAGACAATGGTAAGATTTAATCAGGTTGAAGTCAGCTTGTATAAGACTGCTGTATTGAAAACTAAATCTGCTTCTGGCCTATCTTTTTAAACATGCTGCTCTTAAATTGCAAAATGTACTGTATGCCAATTATTCTGAAGCACCATTTTTCAATTTTCAGCATCAAAACCCAATGAAACTGGTTGACTAATCCAGTAAAACACAACACTGATACTGAAAAGAATTATGTGCAATAAAGCCATTATTTAACTGTATGTTCACTGTGTCCATCCTTTTATTTCCCAAAGCATATCTAACTATCCATTAAAATCTTTTAGCTCATTATCTGTAATAAAACGTAACTATTATCCTAATGACACCAGACTCACCACATAGTGTAGTGAAAAACTAAAAAAAATCCCAGCAAACCTCTTTGTTTGTAAGTGCGTTCTCGTGCTGTTAAATAGAAAAAATGCAATTCTTTGAATTTAAAAATGTCAGAAAACTATATAACTGTGAAAACTACTTTTTTCCTTGTAATGTCTGCTACTGCTGCATCATGATAATTTCTAGACGTTTTTTGATAGCAAGCAAAACAGCTTTTACACTATATGCGAATATATTCAGTAAGGTAGAATACTTTGTAGATGAAGACTGATTGTAAAAAAAGAAATTTCTGGGAAATAAATAACACTGCTATTCCGGGGCCCTCTGCAAAGAAATTTCATACTTTCAGAACTTCACAAAGTTTACTGACGTAGAAACAGTGAGCTGAAAGATTTTAATAAATGCATGCTTCTGTAAAAATAAACTTTCTATTCTTTCCCACCTAAAGGAAATGAATAAAGGAAGGTGTCTCGTTCAGATAACTCTGCATAAAGTGATAATAGGTTTTTTTTTTTTAATCTTGGACATTAATAAGTGTCAGAATCTTACACCTTGTATTGACCAGGGTTTTACAGGGTGAAATTATGTTTCTGTAAAAACCATGTCAAATGTGAAACTGAATTTTAATATCTTTGGTCTTGTTGTTGTCTAACTTTTAGTTTTGTTTAGTTGTCAGTCTGCCTGTATCTTGGATCCAGAGTTGTTTTTAGAGCTTGAATAAAACTTGTAGGCATCATCAGTAGGATACATACAGGAAGGATGTAACTGGTGGAAATAGTTGCTTTACTTGCTTCTAAAATCATGATTCTTTGTAATAATGTAAACTTAAAATTTCTCCCTTTCTAAACATTTGAACAAGGAATAGAATTGAAGTCATAGTGTAAGTGATATTTCATGTCTGAGGAATTTTTTGTGCCTAAGCATGAAAAGAATAGGCCCTTTTTTCAAATTTTGAAAGTGTCTCAATACAAACTACAAGAGTGTAGATTTATATGTATTGCTTGGGTGGGAGGAGAGGATGATGCTCAGCTGAATAGTGACATGCAAATGTAGTAAAATACAGGAGATATACCTTGATCTGTAATAGCTGTATATGATCATTGTCAAGCTTTAGTCATTAGATATTGTTTCATTTTTAACGTTCTTAAATAGTTCTAAATTCAGTTACTCTGCAGTAGTGTGAATGTATGGGGACACAATCATGTGTGTCCAGGCAGATGTCCATATTATATGGAGTAATTTCAGTTCCATAGCTTCTTTTTAAGTTACATGTGAAAAATTGATTCCAATATGTTAGTTGTACATGAAGAATACAAGTAATTTTCTCTAGAATAGTAGTGAACTGAACAAGAATAGCTTTTTTTTTATTATGTGCTTGGGAAAAGCACTCCTAAATCAGTCTTTTAACTCAATGGAAATGAGTGTTCCTTTACATTTACATCCTACACAAAACTTTTAGCTCTAGTAATAATGCAGAGTAATTCATATTACCTCTTTGTTTGTTCTAAATTATTTATGGGAAGCAAAAAATTGAACTCTGTGGAATTCTGTCCATTGACTGTAGTTTTTATTTGGTATTTATAATAAACTTCACACCTCCTGAACTGGAAGAAGAAACTATTTCTTTAAAGAACATGTCCTCTGTCCTCAACGCATTTCTCAAAATAGTTGGCATCTTTTGGTATCTTTAATGTTACTGAAGCCACAGGCTAACTTAAGGATTTCAGGCTACACAAAGGTGATTTTTATGAAAAGTGATTTAAATTTCTTTAAGGAAAAGAACACTTAGGGTAAAAGAGAATATTTGGCAAACAGCTGTTGTTTGCTTTCAAATGACAGTTGTTCCTCTCTGTCATTAAGAGAGGTGAAGATGTAGTTGGATTGAAACCACAAACGAAGTAAATGGGAGGAGGAAGAGGTGGATGCAGAGAGAACACAAAAAATCAATAAGTATACAGAAAGAATGTATAAATTCAAAGAAACTGGTGGTTATGAGTACACGTGCATAGTTCAGCCAGGGAAGCAAGGAGGTGCAGAAGGAAGTTATCAGGTGTCATTATGAAAGAATATATAATTTCTTCTTTTCTTGGTCTGTACAAGTTTGTCGTGCTTGTCATTGATTTAGTAATGCCAGGTTGACTGGAGAACTAAAATACATACACAATCCAGACCAAATTTTTATGAAGCAGCTAGGGCACATTTGTCAGTCTGGTTCTTAAAAATTAATGTTAGGGAATATAATTGGCATATCCTGCTTCAGTACAGCTTATAATATGTTTTTAAAATTATTTAAATACAGTATGGAGCTAGAAGCAGTACAGTGTTTTACTAAATATGGAGTTATTGCATGGTATTGCTACAGAGCACAAATAATTATTTGGGTCTTCAATTGCATATACGCACATGATTATATTCCTTCAATCCTTAGTGTTTTGTATTTTTACAATGATGGATTTATGATTGACATTGAGATTCTTACAACATTGCTAAATTACCAGCACACATTTTTAGCTGTAACTCCACTCTACTGCAATTCTTATTTTAAGATTATATGTGTGTGTATAACCTGTACATTTATATTTATATACACATATATATGAACATCAGACATTTATTGTTTAAACTGCTATTTAATGCTTCTGTTGTTGAAATTAGTACTTAGTATGTTTTATGATCTTTTGCAAATTATGTTAGAATAATTATATGTACTTACGAATTCTTTTTCTGTATTGAGTACTAATTTCTGTCAGGCTTTTCACTTCTTAATCTTTCCCTAGTTTGGCAAGTCTTTTGGAAATAAGAAACATCTAAATGAGTATATCCAGCACTTACACTTCATTTGGAATTTCTGTAGGCTATGGCCATTCAGATGCAGATGTTCTTCACCAGTCTTTACTTGAAGCAAATATTGCCACTGAAGTTTGCCTTACAATTCTGGATACTCTGTCATTATTTACAATGGCTTTTAAGGTTTGTTCTTCTCTTACTGTTAATATCTCCCATAATTATCTTTTAGGAAAAAACTAATATTTTAAAAATTATAATTATATTTTATAGTCTAGTAATATAGCATTGTATTTTTAGCACTTCTAACATGTGCTTCATTATTGTGTTATGTAAAAGCTGTTAACCTCTTGCAGCAAAAAGTTTTGGCTTCAGTTACTCATTGCACACAGGCTTCTTACTGATCAGCAGTAGTACGTCTAGATCTTTGACCTCCTGCAAGCATTTGTATCTTCATACGCAGAAACTGTACTGAGTTCTGGTCTGCAAGTCAACATTATTAGAATGTTTTTTAAAGGAGGACTGTCTCCTTCAATTTTTTAATATTGAGGAATGCCCAAAATGACTATGACTATCTGGAGAATGTTTTGGATCATCGTGAATGGCAAAGGGGACATCTGCAGTTACACACCTCTTCCATGTCTGAGAGAGCTTAAGACAAGCTACAAGAGTCCAGATCTGCAGTGGGCCTCAAGAATCTTATTTTAAAATCTGTTAAACTAGATTGTTCGAGTTAATATTACCTTAAAACTTACTTGAGACAGTAATGGAGCTGCCTTGCAGCATACCATTTGGATGCTTGTATATAGCAATGACATGGAAGAGTGGAGTGTGCAGAGAGGAGTTGCAGAAGGTGCAGGACCTAGTAGAATCATTTTGAGAGTGCCAGTGGAGTCAAGAGGGGAGCAATGCTTGACATGATCCTCTCAGTTCTGGACTCCCTTGACTGAATTGAGCAGTCCCTGGATTGATTAACCTATTTTGATGTTTTGTAAGAGGAGAGACCTCACTGTTTTATCCTCTAGTCCCGTAGGAACCTAGTGCATGTACTCAGTGGACAAAGGGAGAAAACAGGTCCTCAGAGCAAAACGGAAGTAATATGAATTGTTAGAAGTAGATGCACAGCCTGTACCTATGCTAGAGAAATTGGAGGAGGCCAGATTTAAAAGAAAGCTTGGATGGAAGGCGTAACCCTGTGTATTTTGTGCCTCAGAATGAGCTTTGTAATATTGATGCAGGTAAAACTCTGAAAAGTAACTAATGTATTTGTTCCTAAGAGGCCTTTCAGTTTCCATTCTATTATAGTATTGAAAGATGGTGAGTGGTTTCGGGGGAGTTTGAGAGCATTGCTATCAGCAAATTCCACTGCTATGAGAAAATTCCCCTGTGTGAGCTGCTAAATCCAGTGTAACCAAAGTGTGTTAGTACTTTGAGAGTGCCTCTAAAAGAATCATTAATCGTAATTGATTTAACTAACAGCTGTTTCAAACAGTTGTGTTCTGTTAGCCTATTTAGAAGCTAAGATTTTATTTATAAGCAATATTAATGAAATGTTAGAGATGTATAATTAAGGTATGGTATTAATCATCTTGATCATACTGTGCAGATTGGTTGTTGTTATAATTTTTATTAAATACTTCTTTTGGATGATCTGTATGTTCTTAGAATAATAGTATAAGTGTATCACTGTACAAAACTCTACATTCTCTCTTTCAATTTAAAGAATCAGCTACTGACTGATCATGGGCATAATCCACTGATGAAGAAAGTATTTGATGTATACCTCTGCTTCCTTCAAAAGAATCAGTCTGAAACAGCACTGAAAAATGTCTTCATTGCTTTAAGAGCACTAATTTATAAGGTAAGAAGTTTAAAAATAGTTAATGTTCAAGTATTTATCCATTTCTTTAGTCAACAGTACACTATGCAAAAAATTAAGAACTAAAATACTAAATTAATATTGGTTATTGAGGACTGATCTGATCCCAGCAGTGTCCTTTGTATTGCTGTAAAAACCATATTGTCTTGTGAGCTACTATGTCTATTTTTTCCACAGTTTGGGAATATTAATATGTTTGTATTTTTTCTTGATATCCTTATAAAGAACTGAAGCTAGTTTTAATGAATAATTTCTTTTCTACTTTTTCCTCAGTTTCCTTCTACATTTTATGAAGGTAGAGCTGATATGTGTTCTGCACTGTGCTATGAAATTCTGAAATACTGTAATTCCAAACTGAGTTCGATTCGTACTGAAGCATCACAGCTACTCTACTTCTTAATGAGAAATAATTTTGATTACACAGGGAAGAAGTCTTTTGTTAGGACACATCTGCAAGTTAGTATACTTCCTGATTTTTTTCTTTTGGTTTTAAATATTGTATTTGTGGATGTGCAGATGCAAAACCCTGTCCAATAAAAGCAAAAAATAAATTATTTTGTGTTCAAGCAAGACTGGTACTATTCTAAGAGTAAGAAGATGGCAATAAAAGCATGTTCAGTACAGGGAAATACTTACAAACAATTTCATGGCCCTGTGTTTCTTAAGAAATAATTTTTATTTGTCCATAGCAGATGTTGTGTTTTGTAGATGTTAATTGTTAACTGGCATACCCTGTTGCATCTGAAAACGGAAAAGAAGGCAGTCACAATCAAGTTAAAGTCTAAAATAAAAAAAATACATAGAAAATTGTGTGTTTTGTCAAAGCTGGGAACAATAGCTTACTAGTTTTATGACCTTTGGCTAGTTCACTTGGCAGTCAGTCTTTAGAGCAGAGAATGCATGTGTGTTAAATTTACACAAGCCTGTTTTTTCTTGCCTATGTTATTGTACAAGTAACTGCACCACCACCACCCCCCCCATAAATATAATTGATCTGAAGGGAGTTATCTTTCAATTAAAATTCCAATTCCTTTGCAATTACTTCATAGGTGCATCGCAAGGGTATTTCATTAAATATGCACTAACAAGACACTTGTTTATGTCAAGGTTATTATTTCAGTAAGCCAGTTGATTGCGGATGTTGTTGGAATTGGAGGAACTAGATTTCAGCAGTCCCTTTCCATCATCAACAATTGTGCCAATAATGACAGAATTATAAAGGTCTGGTTTTATTCTTCTTTCCGTACTGTAAAAAGATGCTTGAAAACTCTATCATAGCATCTTTTGCAATTATGTTTTAACTTTTTATTATGCAAATAATAAAAAAAGATACTAATTAACGTGACTTCTCTGTATTTTAGCACACTACATTCCCCTCTGATGTTAAGGATTTAACAAAACGTATTCGTACAGTACTGATGGCTACAGCTCAGATGAAGGAGCATGAGAATGATCCAGAAATGCTTGTAGACCTCCAGTACAGTTTGGCAAAGTCCTATGCTAGTACACCTGAACTAAGGAAGACGTGGTTAGACAGCATGGCAAGGATCCATGTTAAAAATGGAGATCTGTCAGAGGTAAGAGGAAAAAAATCACACTAGTTTTAGCTTTGTGAAAGCTTCAGCTTATCTTTCTTGAAATTGAATGTACTATATGTAGTTGTTAGTGTGTAATATGATAAGCACTTTTAATGAATTTTGAAATGTTAGTAGATTAGTTTGAATGGCTGATAAGTTTCTGTTTCACTCTATTTAATAATATAAACTATATGTTTAACAACTGTAGCTGGCACGGTGCTAAACCAGGAATGCTCAGTGCAAACCATGGAAGACAGACCTTCTGCTTAGAAATATCTTTGTTATCAGTTGCTGAAACATTTAAAGCCACTCCTTGAATTTCTCTCCAGCTGCCTTTACAGAATCAGCTTGATTCTGTTCCAGACTGCTTATTAAAAAACTCCTTGTGTTCTTAAAATCGAGAAATCACTTTTTTTTTTGTTTGGAAGAAAGCTGTCTGATTTCACTGCTTTGTTGAAATATTTCTTTCTAGCGAAAACGAGAGTTGGGAGTGGGAATTTTTATGTCTTGATGTAAGTATTTTGTCAGCATACAGAATGCATTTTTTCTGAAAGCTTGCTCCATCTGAAGGTAAATCACGTTACATGACATCTCTGAATTTCATAAACATGTCTGTTAAACTTAGAGTCATGTAAATGAGTAAATATCTTCAAGAAATAGTAGCTGCTATCTTACTCATGTCTTAGTACTAGAATTCTTTTCTATTATATGGTGGCAACACAGAAGACATATCCAGAGTATTCTGTTACTAGATTGTATTTTGAAGGAAGCAACTTCCACTCTCTCAGAAGACAAGCTCTTGTAGTCCTTTTCCTTTTCAGGTCTGGGTTGTTATTTGCTTGTTTTTGGTTTTTTTTGTTTGGTTTTTTTTTTTAAATTTGACTCTCTGACTGCAACTAGATGAGGACCTCTGGAAATCACTGAGCTCAACCCCATAGAAAGTATGAATTAGAGAGAATTTCTAACATACACATTTTTCATTCACCTCCATTTTCTGAAATTCTGCCACCTCCATATGTAAACTGTTCAACTGAGAATTACAGTTAGAATTAGCACTTTGCTGTAAGCCTAAACCTTTTTAGTAAAGGAAGAATCTTGAATCTTTATTTTTTGTCCTTTCTATGGGGAAAAATGATCAATGTCGATTTCATAAAGCATCTCAAATACTTGAAGACTATGCTGTCCCTCTTCTCTTTCTTCTGTTTTTTGGACTGCAGTAACCAAATTCCTTCAAATTCCATTCATTGGTGAAACTTCTCTTTTTCTTTTGCTGCTTTCAAATGGTTTGTCACCAGATTTTATTCCATTATTGGTTTGGAGCAAAGAAAGACAAAACAGATTAGCAGAAGAACCATCAAAGGCTGAGTAGAATAATTAATAGATCTTTTGTTTCAAATAACACTTAAAATACACCCCCCAAAAAAAACCCTGATTTGCCTGTTTTTATTTTAGTTTGGTGTTCCTACATTGTAATTCATGATCCATGGTCACTCAGGTTGTGTAGTGCTGTCCATGCTACACAACGCTTTGGTAAAGAGTGAGTGCTCTTGCACAGGTACTGTTTCACATAAATGAGGTGGAGAATTCTTAAACCAATTGTAGGACATCTCCTGCAAAGCAGCAAAAAGGAAAACCAAAGAAATTCTCTCAGCCTGTGACTCTTGCATACCTTGGGTTTAGTACTTCCATTATAATTGTAATTTGCAAGATTATTATGTATTTCTGTTTTAGGCAGCAATGTGCTATGTCCACGTAGCAGCACTGGTTGCAGAATATCTCACACGAAAAGGTATGATTTTGAAATTATTTTGAATATGTTTATATTTTTATATATTTTTTGAATATAATGTTTATATTTTTTTCAATATAGTTTAGGATAAGCAATAGTTTCCCTGAGGAAGTTGTAGGCATTTAATTGTTATGAAGGAAAAAATTCTGACCTAACCAGATAGTATACTCATGTATTTAAGAGTATACTTGCATATTTAAGAGGCAGCATTTCAGATAAAGGGGAAGTAAAATTTTTAGGAAAGAAGAAAAACCTGCTAATTTTACACCAGAGCTGTGAATAGCTGAAGTCAAACCCTTGCCAAAGCAAACTCACCACTGGATATTCTTGTTCCACAAGTAATAGCTCACTGCATTTAGGAAAATCTGTCATTGCCAGAGAAATCAAAATAAATTCATAGAAATTTTTAAATGCTGAGTTAGTGATAATAGTGTCATATAAAAGTTACTTCCTCTCAGTAATATAAGAGAGTCAAACTTCTACCTGTGGTATTTCCAGGAGCAAGAAAAATGCATTTGAGGTAATCATTCAATAAAACCTTTGGTGGTCAGACTCCCACCTGAGCAGAAAGAATCTGTTTAGGAATGAGCTGAGATGCAAACATGTGCTTCTATGGTATTTAAGCGCTACAGAAATAGTGAAAATAAGTGTGAAATAAATATGTGCTTTTGTCATATTTACAAATTGCTCTGGAGGCTTTAATTACTGTGTGTAATGTTAAGTATTTTTAAATCTGTCTTCTGCCTTATCCAGCATCACAAAATGGCCTGACATTATCCTGCTGGAGAAAAAATAACTTGTCTATTTTGCTTTTTCAATGACAGGGATGTTTAGGCAAGGTTGTACTGCTTTCAGAGTAATAACACCTAATATTGATGAAGAGGCTTCAATGATGGAGGATGTTGGAATGCAAGATGTTCACTTCAATGAAGTAAGTAAACATAAGAGTGTTGAAAGTGGTGCACATTGAAGTGCTGTCTGGTTTTCCAAGTTTTGTGTTTCAATCTGGAGGCTGGCTAACGTGATGGATATTACAATTATTTTCTTGGTTGTTCTTCTAATCCTAAAGCTGAAATAAAGTACTTCTGTGAGCTGTCTTGGTTTTAGAGAATTTACTATACATATTTGCATTAAATAAAGCACTAGCACATCATCTCAACACCACTGCTGGAGTGAAAGTAAGCAAAATTTTCAACTTAAACAGGGGAGATTTAGGCTGGATGTAAGGAAGAAATTCTTTACTGTGACAGTGGTGAGGTACTGGAACAGGTTGCCTAAGAAAGTTGTGGCTGTCCCATCCCTGGCAGTGTTCCAGGCCAAGTTGGACAGGGCCTTGAGAAACCTTGTCTAGTGTTAGTTGTCGTTGCCCATGGCAGGGGGGCTGGAACTATATGATCTTTAAGGTCCTTTCCAACCCAAAACATTTGTGATTCTGTAATTTCAAAAATAAGTTTTTAAGCTAGTTGATAGGATGGACACTAATGTGGCTTATTAGAGTTAGCAAGATAGGGTGGGGTTTTTTTGTGGTTTGGGGGATTTTTTTTGTTTGGTTTGGTTTGGTTTTTCTTCCATAAACTGACTTTGATTACTTACAGCAGCAATCATGTAAATTTGTTTGGTGGTTTGTTATTGGCTTACGGATTCCTTAAGCAAATCCACCATAACAATGGAAATAGTTTAACTGACACCAGATTTACATCAGTGTTGTTTTTTTTTCTGGCTTAAGTTTCACTCCTTGTGTCTTCACTGATCCATCTGTGCTCTACAGTAAATTTTACTGTTAAGAAGCTTATGTAAAAAGAAAATGAATAATCTTTTTCCTGAAGAGCTACATCTGCACTATGTATTAGTCAGTATAGGTGGTGGAGGGAGGGACAGACTGCCTGTTTTGTGGTTTTTATGTATGTCTGAGTAGTAGTTGCGCTCAACGCTATGACCAGAATGTTGATTTCCATTCCTGATAGCGTCCCACGTGCAGATCGCGACTCCCAAGTCTCCATTCTCCGACTTGACTTTGTTTCTCTACACCTCTCTCACATTGTTTGCGACAAGCCAATGCCGCAAGACTGCGCATTTCAAGAGAAACAATGACTCCTTAACCTATATCAACTCCTTTATCCTCCAGCTATAAATGAACCGAGATGTCCCAACAACTCCCTGCGGAGACCACCTCCGCGACACCCCCGAATGCGCAATACACAGACGAACCCTCGCGATCACCCCCGAAACGCCCTGCAATTGGCAA
>JBCJKH010067428.1:36509-55603 GCA_039877255.1 Loriculus beryllinus | reverse complement strand
AAAAGAAAACAAGAAATCATCAAGAGGTACCAAGGCAAAAAAAAACCAAAACATAAGAACTCTCAGAACTCAGAAACTCTCAGAAGAAACGCTGACCAGTATAAAAAGAATCATCCAGAAGCAGTGTTTTTCAAAGACAAAAGGTATTTATCTTGCAGGGAGTACGCAAACTCAAAAGCAAATGGATATGAGAAATCATTACTAAAATCTCCGTCATCGTTAACAATATGTATAAGGTTATCCATATAACAAACAAACAAACATTACCTGTACGCATATAAAGATAAACTAGATTTTTTTTCTTATTACTTTTGTTTTTTCCTTAAAAATTGTATGGATGAGAAGTGAAAGAACTCTCCCCCAGAAGGGGCAAACTTCCCATGATTGTTTGGATATAAACAAAGTTCAAAAGACTTCAACATTCAGTGATGATCAGAATAATTTCTAAACACTAAGGAATTCAAGAACAGCCACACGATTTTACCAATTTCTGCATAATGCCCATGACTAAGAACATGAGGTAAACTGAATTATCTTTCAGGCTCTGAGAGGATTTGTTTAGAATAAACTAGATATTTAACAGGGTAGCAAAATATTTGATGCAATATGTCACATTAAAAATTCACAGGAGAAAAAACCAGGAGAAACTGTGCCTTTTCAATTAAAGTGTGCACGCCACAGTATTTCTGTGGGACTATTACCATATTACAGTATTTATAATCCAGTTAATATAATTTTGAAGTTTATTTTTCCATAAATGTCTTATGAAGTTTGATGTTGTTTATTTTCCCTTTTTAGTTAACAGCTCCATGTAGATGTAGCAGTTAACAAATGCAATGTAAGTTTCATGGAATAAAACAATCTGTTTAACCAAATGTTCTTTTTAATAGTAACTGAACCATCTCTTCAAATGTAATTAAAAATACACAATCTTACTGTTTATTGCAGCATCAGCTTAATTATGTCTACTCATACTACTAATCTGACTCAACACAGAGCTTCCAGTTATGGTGTCTGAGAAGTCTGACATGAAAAATTACCTCTTAGACTTTTAATCAGTACATAGATGAGGGACAGGAACCTTTCCTCACCCTAAGCACTACTTGTAAGTGTTAAACAAATCATTACGGTCTCCTCCAAAACACATATTTTAATATTTTGTTATCACTGGCATACCTGTAACGACACTAAAAGATTGCTGATAAATATAACTTCCATTGCCTTGTCTCTAACCTTCCTGAACCTAACTTGACAAATCCTATGGATTTTCCTTATTTAGCAACACTACCCACCACTCTAAGAGTTTGCTACATAATTTAGAGCAGCAGAACCAGGCTGTAAGATCTCTGGTTAAACTTATAATCTTTAAGAACGCTAATCCAATTGAACGGCTTAGTCTTTCCATTCCAGTGCTTCTCTGCACTCCGCAGATCATTCCTCTGTTTTCTACATGACTTTAAGCATAACATTGTGGCAGTAAGAGCAGTATCATACTTGACAATCAGTCTTCGCTGTTCAATCTTTCACCACTCAATTTGACAAAATTTATGTATCATAAAGAGTATTTTCAGACTTCCAAAAAATCGTCACTCTCAAGTCAAGAGTTCCAAGTATATGAAAAGTGATAATCAATATGAAAAAACAAGTTAAACAAGCGTGCAGTAAGAAGTATTGTATTTTGACTTCAACCAAAACACAGAGCCTCTGTGTTTTGGCCCAAAGTTCTGTGATGCTTTGCACACTAAGAATTGGCCATTGTTATTGGAACTGTATCAATATATTCAATATAAACTAGCCATCTAAATTCACATGCAAATTTAATTACACGCAACATTGTTTATTCCTATTCTTAAAATACCACTACAAGAAATAAATTAGTTAACAGCTGCATTCCCAATTTTCAATGCTACAACCAGGAAACCCATCAATCACGCGACACAGCATAGTACCTTGCTTAACAACAGATTCGTTTTTTTAAAATGAAACAATTTTACTTCTTATGTAAGCTTCAGAAAATGAATGTCAAAAGGTTATTTCTGTCCTCAAGCTGCACAAAATACTTTCTAATTACTCACCGATATGGAGGACATTATAACAATTTATTTCAACAGAAAATTAGTATTCTAACAGAAACTAGCATAAGACTGTTCCAGAAGAATTGTATTCAGATCAAATCTCCATTCTCTCTTCCTCTCGTATTGTGTGCAAAATGTTGCATTAGCATTCAAGAAATCTCAGAAGGGGATTTTGTTTAGATGTCTTAAGAGGGGTTTTAATATGCTTTTGACATGCTAATTTTCAAAACTGCTTTTATTTGAAGGAAATTGTAACTTGAAGACCTTCTTATTAACAGCACTAACAGTTACATTATCATTAAATAACCTCATTAACTCCGTGGTGAATCTGTATAAACACTCCTTTGAAAGATGTGGAGACTAGTTTGCTATTGTCATTACATGAAAAGTGAAAAGAGCACAAAATACCAGGGTACGTGAACTAGTCTTATTCTTTTTTCTATATATAATCAATTAAAATGGCAGAAAAATAATTGCTGAAAAAGGTGTTGATAGAGGAAATTTATCTGAAAGAAATAATTGTTATCTTCTTAGCACTTAAAACGCCCCAGATTCCAGTATTTTTCATTCCATAATAATTCAATCCATTTCATGTGTGTAATTTCCTTTTATAAATGATTGATTAATTTGGTGTTTGTCTTCACACCTACCTAGACAATATTTCTGACATTTCTGTGGCCATTTGTTCCCTATAAGAAAATTGATAAATAAGCATAAACCAAACATATTAATATAAAAACAGCTTTTTTAACTGTGAAAGTCTTTTGCCAACCAAACTGAAGTTAATTCAAGGGTATAAAACAAAAGACTACTTATTTTAAATCCCTTTCAATTCCAATATGCATACATACAGTCCTGATTCTGCAAAGAGAAATAAATCACACAGGGCAAGGAAAAATGGATGGAATGTGAAAATGTTTACACTAATTACATAATAATCTTTAAATTGATATTATTAGGTATATTAGATTATTAACTTGTTTATTGGACATCAGCAAAGTAGTGGATATAAGGTTCTACAAATCAATGTGAAGATTATTATGGGGTATTAGTAAATAAGAGGACAATATGAATTTTATTTGAATTAATTAGTATTGCTTTTTTTCTATTAGAGAATTCAAATAGAAAAAAATGCCATACGCAGTCATTTGCAGTTTTGTTCCATCAGCTCTGCAAATAAAAGATATTTATGTTAGATAGACTACTTCGTAGTTACCTTTCTAATAATGTGAAAAAGTAAAAGGTGGGTCATAGCATTTCTTGCACTCTCTCAGCAAAGATTTTTGAGACATGCTACTGTTGTATGTTATGCATGGATAAGCACATTATAAGAAATAACAGCAATTCTCTTGTAGGTACTCTGGTAACAGGAGAAATAGTTTCTTCATGCAAGCTGTGAAAAGAGAGTGAGTTCAACTGCCCTACTGAAGACCAAAATGCACACACATGTAGCACTGAATATAGTACAAATTAGAATTTATTTGGATCGCTCCACGCAAAGCACAGAACAGATATACTGACACCACCTTCACTGAGGCTAGCTTATTTCGGTGCTCTATGCTATACTATATGCTTCAGTAAGACACATAATTAAAAAATATTGCAGTTGAAAACAGATGGTTATTATTTAACTAATTTTTTATTTAAGTGCTAAGCACTTCTGTTATTTCACCCCTAGGTGCAGTAAATGTCTTTGACACGTTTTCAAATTATGCATAAGTAACACAATTGGATAAAGTTAGAAGTCCAGTGTATCCAGAACAAAATAAGCACAAATAAACGGTCTATCTACTGCCACAACAAACAACTCTTCTTCTTTGACAGCCAATGAGTATATTTTTCAGAAAAACTACTTATGAAAACTGAAATATCTATGAAAACTAATGGTGAGTGGAGCAAGGTATTAAGGGGAAAAGAAATAAAGTAGGGGCTACTCATTTTCAAATATGACAACAAGCAAGTGTGACATTGTTCCCTAAAAATGAGCAAAATACAGGAGTTCCTTCAAAATAGCACATCAAATTCACCTTGTTCTTGCTATTTCCCCTACACAGGTAGTTCAGCACAATGGAAAAAATACCCTTTTATTCATGCCAACATAAATATAAGCAGAAAGTTATAATTTACAAAAGTGTATGAAAACACTGTAGAACCAGTTACACTGCGTTAATTCAGTATGGAGCGATGCCTGCTTTATCTTACAAAAGCAAGATTTAACAAAAAAGGCAAATATACATACATAAAATTCACAGTGATTTCAGTGTATCATATGGTAACATGCCTACCTTGAATACAGAAGATGGCAGAACATAACTTCTTTAGACTCTAATGAAATTTTAACTGACATCAGTTAAAATAAGTCTGGAAAATTTATATAAATTATTATATGTTTTGTTCAAAACAATGGAAGTTAATTTAAGAGAATTCCCACAGTTTCTATCTTTTATCCAATTCCTACAGTTAAATGGAAATCTACCCCTGGATTTCCACTGAAGGCACCGGAGTCTGGGGAGTGTTTTCATTTGTTTTTAAACAAACCAAAACAAAATGAAATCAAAGCGGAAATTAAAAGCACTTTTTTCAGTTTTTGGAAATGCGTAAAGCTCTTTGAAGTAGACTGAAGAAACAGAAGTGAAAAAATTTGCTAATGGCTAAAAACCCCCTCATAATCAGCTGAAAAATCTCTTTCTTGCTTCTTCTAGATTTATATATTATCTTGTTCAAGAAAGTATTTTTATCACTATGTTAGTGTATTCAAACCATTCTGCACTTTCCAATCATTCAGGAATGTATCTTCATACTCCTACTGCTACCTACACAGTGGAGAGAAACTGGCAGTCATAAATATCAGGACAGCTAGCTCATTACCGTTCTGGGACTATATAAGAAAGACAAATACCAGAATCATCCATGAGCAGCTGGAAGTACTGTGGAGACTAGAGCTGACTGAAAAGTACTGAATTGTTCAAATACTTCTTTCCTATTGCCTCCCTTCTTCTGTATTTTAAGAGAATTCTGCCAGGTTGCTGCACTAGAGTGACTTTGAGTTTATCCTCAAAGTACTGCACCAGAATCCAAACAGGTGAAGTATGAAAATCTCCAGAATGCTGTCTGTGAAGCACTTGGACATCTAACTGAGTATATCAAAATCTTATCTGAGACAATATAACAGCTATTTTATAACTGAGGACAAAACCACAGTAATTTTAGTGTGTCTAAAAACCAGTATCATATATGACAAAAAAATTACCCAGCTGTCTCACACAGACACGCAGTTATTTAAAAAGTATGTATCTAGATAAAATTTGAGTAACAAAGAGAACAAATCTGGGAGCTTAAAATTTCATGGAATCACTTGGGATTTTCTTACACCCTTTCTTTCAACAAGAACAAACTGGTTAGATTACCACTAATGAAGTCACCAATTATGCGATCATGTTTACAGGTCTCTTTATGCAATTTGACCAATAAGTACCATTCTTATTGAAATTTCTAAGTTGCTTCTAAAGCATCATCCTTTACATGTGAAGACCTCTTGCTCTTCAGGCTACATGGATCCATATACCAAAAGCCAAGCATTTTTTGTGACACATAAAAATACACGCAAAACAAAACAAAACAAAAAAAAAAAAGGCATAAGACAAAATTTCATTTCCAAACCCGTCTATGTTAAATATATTAATTACAACTTAGAAAACTTACCAATCATGACACCGATACAACTACTACTACTATACCAGAAAGGGTATAATTTATACTTACCACTGAAGAAATTCCATTCAGTAGTTTAAATGAGTCATAGAAATCATAATTTAAATTGGCTACCATCCTTGCCAGAACTCAAAAAGAGAACTGCAGTCATATTCATAAGCACCTACTAAATTACTGATGTAGCAAGCTGTAAAATGGAGACAGTTTTTGAGCAAAAGCAAATTTTACAAGACAGAAACACTTAATTCCATACCTGCGCAATCCTAAATCAAGCTGAGCCTCATCATTTATGAGTTCTGCCTCACTCTGGGCAATTCTCATTGCAAGTTCATGATCACGACGTTCCTGTTCAAGCACTGCCTGGTGCTGGGTTTCCTCTTCTCGTTCTCTAGCTAGCTGAGCCTCAATTTCAGCCTGTTTCATAAAAAATACACCTTTAACCTTATCCAATCAAAAGCAAAATAATTAGACGATTTTAAGATCCCTTCCAACCCAAGCAATTCTATGAAAATGCTACGTTAGCAAATTATTAGAAAAATATGCCAAGTGGTATATTTATAGTTTCCAAAACATGCAAATTTATGGAACTGAAAAAGTATCAACATTCCGAAGTAGCAGCAGTCCCAAGAAAAACAAAACAGCTACAGATTGCATCTTGGGTTTTTATAGTTTATCAAGTAATTATTGTCCACCACTTGTATTTTCTTTTTAAATTATAGTGCAAATCAGTTATTCCTTATTTAAAAAACACATGAAGCTATTATGAATATAAGAGTTAAAAAGTTTTTAGGTTCATTCAAATTCATGATACACAGCAATATGGTTATTCCTCCATAACACTAACACAATACTCCCTTAATATTCTGCACTTTGCATTATAGGACTTTGCAATAGGCATTGTTTTGTATATTGGCCCATGGTTCCCTTCAAAAGGGACCAAGTCAAACACTGGAAAACTCTGAGGTTTTGAATTTAAGCAAATGGTCAAAGTCCAATCTACAGCAATGCAGAAGCAATACAGATATAGTGCCTCTGTAGAGTAAAACTGCAATTGCAGTTTATCAAGGGGTCCTGCACACACAGTAAGTGATATGCAGCTATCCAAGTCATACTTCTGAAAGTCATACACCTCAAGTCTTAGCAGTACCTTTCTTGGTGCCCAAAAGCCAACAAAGACGACAAAGTCACCTCCCACTCATCACCGAGAATTTGCACCACTAAAGCAATGTAGTAACACAAGTGACTTTGCTCCATGAATCCCATTTTAGATTAGCTGATAGTAACAACCACCAGAATGAGAGATAATGAGTAAATAACTGAATGTAAAAGAAAGGTAATCTAGTAGGGTATTTCTATCTGCTTTGTATTCAAACAGTATTTCTAAGCAAAAGTGTAAATTACATTCTGCATTGCAGATATTCACATCTCAGAAACAAAGAAACGTAAATAAAGAAGGTCTCTAGAGTGCCGGCAGACCAAGTTTGAAAACCTTCTGGCAGCAGGCCATCTTGCTTTCTCAGTGGACAAAACATAATCCATTTAAACTGCCCCTGAACACAAACTTATCCTACGAATTTCTCAGAAGACACTAGGCACATGTGCAATGGTCAATAAGCAATGATTTAAAGACTAACCAAATAGAAGCTTAGTCTTTTTTAGTTTAACTTCTACAAGCTGGCAGCACTGTTAAAGCACAGAACCAATAATACAGGAAAGAGTAATTATTCATCAGAGTTAAGCTATAATTTCTCTGGTAGTTCCAGTGAACTGCTTATCCAGAATACATATGAGGGGACAGAAAAGAGTATGCAGATGCAAAGAGGATAAACAGTGCTAGGTTAACTCCAGGGTTAAAAAGATACAACAGAAAAGTTCTGCTTCTGATTAATCATTGTCAAGGTTTAAAAGAGTCTGCAAACATCAGTGACCACAGCTCTGTGCTTGCTACAACTGCCTCTACAGGAAAGATTTTTTTCCCTACAACTGGTCTAGTTGACCCAGGCAATCTCAAACACAACAGGAACACAAGCGTAAAGGGTCCAAAGAGCCTCAGAGTGAGAGTTCATGATGGGATCAGTAAGAAGTGTCAGGAATCAAGGAGTATGCTGTGGAGGAGCAGGGGTTGAACTTCATGTATTTATTCTACATGAAAGTAGCCGAGGGGACTACTAGAGACAGTTTCGTACCCTCTCATTATAACTAATATTCTGAAAGTGGTTATGGTTAAGCTGGTACATGACACAGCCTGAGGTCCAAGCATGATTTCTACTAAGAGAGTGCCAAACTTGCCTGACATGGAACACTGGCAAAAATTTCGAAGGCTAAACCAGGGTTCTTCATTGTTGTGTATTTTTAACTTTAAAGTAACTTTAAAAACCCTTTAAAAGCAAATGCACCTCTACTCAGAAGACCAGAACTTGCATGCGAATTAGACACAGGTAATCTGGGACGCCCTAATCATAATTTGTGCTTTATATTTATTACTAAAGCAATACTGAACATATTTAGAAACTGAAGCTGCTAGACTCAGTGGAGGTCCTAAGCTGTGAAAAAGATTTTTTTAAAAATTAGAAAACAAAACAATCAAAACCCCACAAAAACAAAACAACACAACCAAAACTGAACCACCACACAGCTGAAACATCAACCTGAATACGCTTTTCTTCATTTCCCCTCTTTTTCCTCTCTTCCTCTTCCTGTTTTCTCTTTGCCTCAATCTCAGATTTCCTATTACAAAAGAGAAGGAGGAAATGAAACTACATTATTATGATGCAAGTGAAAAAGAGATAGGAAAGCAGCTCCCAGAAAACTGAAGGGTAATCCAGAAGTCAGTACAGTCCTGATGACAGGACACTATATGGAAAGTCAAGAGACTTTCTCAGTTTATCTGTATTTGCAGCTGCATAGTATCATTTCTTCCATACTCTATTATGACTACACTTATAAATCACTGGGAAAAGAAAGTTTTGACACTGCATAGCACACCAATCCCAGCAACTCTTTAAGCATCGGACTGTGAAAAATGACCTCATTAAAATGCTTTTCCTATTTTCTTCTTATTCTATAACCAGCAACTTATTCAAGACTCACAGACGTCTTTCTTCTGCCTCCTTCCTTCGTTGTTTTTCTTCCTCTTCACGTCTCTTTCTTTCTTTTTCCATTTCTTCCTGGATACGTCGTAGCCTCTCTGCTTCTTCCTCTTGCTGCTTCTTCTTTTGCATTGCACTCAGAAGCTGCTCTGAGCTTCTCACTAGTGCGTCATATTCTTTCTGTATCTGTTCCCTAGTCATTATAGTGGTCTGCAAAATTAATAAGAGGGGATTATACATTTGCACATCACTTTTAAAACATGCATATTGAAAAATTAAGTATTGAGCAGTACAATTAAATTATATATGCTTTTTAGGTTGGTGGAGCTTGAGCACTAGCTTTCCCTTTCTTCCTGAAATCCTGGAGATCCATTACTCCCTTTATTTTCCTCTCTCATATAAAACCATACAAATTAATCTCCATTTTATCTCTGAAATGAAACATGAATTCTCTTTAAAACATGCTTTTTTTTTTTTTAATCATACAGTTTTAAGCAGCAGAAATTAATTCTCACCATGCTAAAATGAAAACTAAGGGCCTCCTACATGCATTGTCTTTCATGTTCTTAGCTGCTAGAGTGGCTATTTACAGCTCTGCCTTTTATGTCATAGCACAGAATGGTTTTCCTTACTATGTGTGCTTGCATGCAGAAAAAATAGCGGACTGTGCTGTGAATAACTTCTTAAAAAAATTATTAATAGCAAATAACAGGTTGAAAATACAACAATAACCTTTGCTACATGTGTAGCAAGCCTCACTCATAGCTACAATTTAATTTAATTTTACAATTCACATTAAAGTATACTAAAAAACCTACAATATAAGATGTTTGCTGACCTTTCCTGAGAGTACATCAGGATGATGATGATCATATTATCTTGTCTTAATTATTATCTTAAGAGAGCTCTAAGTTGACAGGTTAACTCTATCATCTTTTCAACTGTGATTTTAAACAGGAAAATCTTAATATGGTACACTAGGAAAGCTATAATTTTGCATGAAACAGAAATTCAACACATCAGTTTTTTTCTAACATTTGCATGCTCTCATTTTGTCTGTGTGCTTTTGTGGTAAGAAACTGAGAACTATAGATCCTGAAGCATAACCAGCAAGCTGAATTCTCTTTACTATCAAGCCCGACGAAAACTCATAAGTGGAATATAAATCTCTTCACTCTGTGATAAATGCTTGCATGTTTCAGTCCTGGTTAATTTAAAACACTGCTAATATGAATTATTCCAATAATAAAGGCAACAAGCAAATTATCAACAACACTTTTCTCACAATGTCAACATGCATTTTTGCTTTACATTTCCTAGTGACAACTTTGAAACACAGATAATATTATTGAAGTCTAAATGTATGCACCCAGATTCAGGACTCCAGTCACATTCACAAGTAATTTTAAAGAGTATTTACCAAGTGCCTCTAAAAATTAAGACCTCTATATTAAAATGTCTTTTCTATTAAGAAAAAATACACTGGTCTTTAACTTAATCTAAAGTTTTTAAAAGATTCCAGTAATAAGAAACTATTTCTCTGTTTATTATCATACCTTAATTTTGGTCATTGATGCATCAATAGAATACTCCAGCTCCTTGACCTGCTTGCTCGTCTCTGCCTTGCCCTCCTTCAGAGCACTTACTACTTCATTAAATTTATCAAGTCTCTTCTTCAGTGTACGCACTTTTATCAGGCCATCAATGCTGTGAAGGTAAGACAGTTTATTTGTATTTTGAGATGTTTTTACAAAGTAGTATTTTTAAAGCTTCCAGTAATCACTCACATTAAAGAGTTAGATAGGGGATACAAGTTATGCCTCCTGGTAAAACCCACTCTTTTTTTGCAATTCAAAAAGTTACCACATGAAGTAACCAAGCAACAGAGACTTTTGCAAACAATGTCTAAAACTGATTAGCAGACAGCAACTCAAAAAGGAAAAAGACAGGTTTTTTGAGACTTCATGAGGGGTTGTTGTTTTGGGATGCTTTTTCAATAACAAATCACTAGTATCCACTAGAGGATTTTGACTGGAGCGGATAAAGGCTGAGTTGCTCCACTTGCTCAAATAATGGGACTGCATCAAATAAAACTTAACTACATGAACCTAGTCATTAGCCCCATGGGAGCAGGGGCTAGAGGGAGAATTCTGGGGAAGAGTCCAAGAAAACTTGGAGCTTTTTTTTTAAGAACCAGTACTGAAGACCACACATACAAGTTACAACACTGCAGAGACCTCTTCCTAGAAAGAAATCACTGAACTGTGATTCAGGAAAACAAGAAACAAAAAGTAGAAACTAAATCAAATCATTAAAGATGAGTACAGAACTGCTTAAAAATACAGGGTCATGGTCAGAAATGCCAAGGTACAAAATGAAACATACTTATCAAAGTTTGCAAAAGAAAACATTTTATAAGACTAGAGAGTTGGATCTCTATCAAAGAACAAAAAGACGCCAGCAGAATATAATGACTGAAATGCTTTTTCCACCAGTATTCCATGCAGTCATATTTAAGTTAATGGAAATATTTAATTTTAAGAGAAGACAAGACATATGGAACACGTAATTATTTTTAAGATGAAAAACAAAGGAAGGTGTGAATGGGAAAAGGACAAAAAATAATGAGCTTAAGTTTCATTTAGGGAGACTTAACTGAAGATCTCTAATAACTAAGCTATCACTGAAGGACTCTACGAACAAAGAGCTAAACAAATATCTCTTAGGAGGTTCAGATTTAGTCTATACACCTTTTGAAAGAGAAGAGGAACACAGAACCTCCTAAAGTCTCTCAGTCATACTTAGCATCATTCTGTGAATTCAGAGATATTTAGTTAAGCATAGTAAATCTCCTCTTTACATTCACAAGAAAATATTATTAAGAATCCATTTTCTTCAACCAAAGAACACTCTTACCGTGGTTTATGCTTTCTCTTGCACAGCCACATACGAATAGTCTTTTGTATCTTAATGCAGGCACTGGCTCGATATTTTATCTTATTTTTTACTGTAAACAGACAAAACATACTGAGACTCAATGGCTTCTACAGTTTAACACAACTTCTATATTATTCATGCACACGACGGCTCAAAACTATGCAGACAACATGTGCTTGAGAGCTAGGTCTATACCACAATACTTAAGACACAGCAGACAACAGAATTCACAATCTTTGGCCAAGGCATGGGGACTCCCACCCAAAACAAACAGGAAGAATTCAGCACATGCACACTTGCACACATGCACGCACACACACACACCCTTCCAGCTTCACAGATAATCAGTAACCTCAGTGAAAAGTCACTGGACCTAGCGAGCAGGAAGTGCTCAACATAAAGTCCAAGTACTGTGCTGAAGGGTAATCAAGTAGCCAGTATCTGCTAGAGATAATAAAGCACCTGTAACTTTGCTGAGGATTTCTCTGCAATACTGAAATTAAAGAACACAAAACAAAACCTCCAGCTGTTTTTCCAATAGTGTCTTCATCTAAAAACTCAAATGGCTGGGACCAGGAGAGCAGTTAAACAGAATGTGAAGGTACAGGTACTAGCATGTGTGCCAAGTAGCTCAGAAGTGCAACAATAAATTAAGTTTTTACAGGTTTACTAGATGAAGCATAGATGCCTAAAGAACAATGCTGCCTTTCGTTATCAGCTGAGCATGTTCTGTGAACACAGTGGTTTTTAACTACTGGACTTAGGTGATCATAAAGATGCACTCTACTTTTTGTGTACCTATTTCAGCCTTATTCTGGATTTAAAATTAGCTTCTAATTTCCTATAAAACACTAAAAAAAAAAAAAAGCAAGGTACATTATAACAGTATATTATTTTCCTGGGTTGCTACTATTTGGACACAGTGACCAACTTTCCGTCCTATCTTTCTGACTGCATGGCATAAATTTCTAGGTCAAAAATTATTTTAGTGTTACAATTTCTGGTATCTGAAACGTACATGGAAAGAACTTATAATTTCCATTTGCCTGGTATAAATAGCAACAAACAGTATCCAAACAGTGATGGATACAGATGTCACAACTGTGCTGGCCCAAACACACAGCCATAAGACATGAGGTCTTTATGCTTTTCCTCCCCATATTAATGTATACTTTCCACCCTCCATGCTATTATGTAGACCCCTGACATCCTGCATCAGACCTTGCCCCACCTTCCAGACAGATTTATTGAAGCACCCCACAAGCACCAATCTCTATTCCACATTGCCTGATTCCTACTCTGCACTGTAAACTGGGAAGGCCAAGCACTCAGGAACTGTGTATCAAGAGTGATAGGCACTTATTTGCTCATCACTAGTAATTGCTGGAGTGGAGAATGTTTGTCCCATAATCCGGGTCAGTGCTTTCAAACATGCAATTTCTGCCTGGAGATGACAATCTCTGTGCAGGCACTCCCCAGAACTACGTGACTCCATGCTAGCTGAGAACTGAACTACTGTTCTTTCCTGCTGATGCAGAAGTCTCTCCCATGCAAGACCTATGATAAATAGTTATTTCTGTGCAATTGCCCAGGCTTCAGCAAGCACTGAAGCAGACTGGACTCAGGAGATTGCTGGTGGGCTGGATGTTCCACTTTGAAAAACCGCTGCTCTAAGTCGCACTGTATGTACCCAACATAAAGCATTTAAAAAAATAACAGTAACAAAAAAATCTCACCAACCTTGAAATCAATTGCTCAGACTTTAGTATGTAACCATCTGCTTACCTGTCCTTGGCCAAATTTCAAGGTGATAATAATTGCTTCGCTATATTTTTAACATTTTAATTTAATAAAACATGAAATACGCACATTTAATCACTGACAGAGAACACCATTGAACTTTTTTCCAACGACTGCAAATGAGCCAGCGATTCACTCGTTTCACGAGCTCTGCTAAGTGATCTGGATCAGACTTCATTATCTGATCAAACTCTGCAAACTAAAGAATAAAAAAAAAAATAAATGAAGTTTTACAGAGCAGGAAAACAGAGAGAATTAGACATTATTATTTAGGAGCATGTTGAGTGTATGCAATCATTGTATCAGTTTCAATTACTTCAAGTGAGCAGGTACATCTGGCATCAGTTTACTCTTGAATGATAACAGAAATGACTACAAGGGTTTTTTTGTTTAATTGATGTGCAACACTTTGCATTTTTAATAATCCAACCATTTATTAACCACTAAAAATATTTCTTGCCACAATTCTCTCTCTGTATCCTGAATACTTACTCTGGCCTTCCATAACTTTGAGACATGTCTAATTCTGTATCTGGAGAAAAATAAAGCCCTGAAAGCACTTCTCAATTCTCAGTCTCTGTATAAGAATCCAAATACAGGCAACCTTTTCTGAAACTCTTGCACTATTACTTTTCTGTTATTATGGCAGGAAGAACATTCTTCCGGGACTACAATAATTTTCCTTTCCAGTCACAATAGCTCCCTACTTCATCTTTCTCTGCATAGCAACAGCAATGCTCAAAATCACAGCACGAGCTTTCAGCTATGAATAGATTTTACTGGAAAATACTTTTTCTTTGCTCTGACTAGCTCTTTTTAACAGTCAACATAAGTCTTAAGTGACTGGTAGAACATCTGGGAATACAAACACTGCATTAGGAATTGAGCAGCATTAGCAACAAGACTATGAAACAAACTATATCAGTACTAATACTGGCTTTTTTCATAGAAAATGAACACTATTTACAAAAAACCTTGGGCAACCTTATTTAAGCTGGCCACACTTTTAGCAATGCTCTGAGCAATGTCACCTTCAGAGGTCCTTTCCAACCGAAATGATTCTAAGATATAGATTCATGAAGTCCAAGAGAAACATTACCTTGCCAGGTCTAAAAAACACCTTGGTTAGCCCAAATTTGTAATCATTTTCATTCAGTCCCAAGGCTTTAAACAGTGCCTGAAACACCAAAAAAAGTTCAGGATTATATTCTGCCTCCTTCAAAACCACCACTCCTCACCCTCCTCCAATACGTTTTCTGTCCTGGATATTATAGGTGAAGAATTTGTTTCTTACCTTGCAAAACAGCCTAGGATCCAGTCGAGCCAATTTTTCAGGCAAGTATTTTTTGTACATATTATATAGTTCATAAAATGAAGCTCGTGAAGGGAAACCACCTTGCATCAAATCCAAAACTGACACCATTCCTAAATTCATAGAAACACATGTGCAAAAACTGGTATCAGTAAAATGCAAAGGAAGCAGTGACTTTTATTATAACCAATAGTTTATTATGTAAGCCTCAAAGATATTGTTCAGAGATTAAATCACAAAGTTCAGATGGGACTTGATCCTAGCTCTAATATTTCTCCATCATGTGATCATTCACAAAAGGTTAATACTGAACAGATAAGAAAAGCCCATATGATCTTCTTCCTACTGGAGAGGTAACACCAAATCTAACATTTCTCCTAAATATTTCTTTACTTTTTAGCAGAATTTACACTTTTATTTTTAAAATAAAATGAAGAACAAGCAGATAATGTCCAACCAGGCTTGTCTTGCCATCATGTCAACGACATTTGTGAGATGTGGTGCAAATGCAATATCAAATACATATGCAGTGCTTGCTTTAGTGTGCTTACACTGCTAGGCATCAGCTGCTAAAATGTAATTTTAATGCTGTTAACCTGCAGAAACCTACTACTAGGGATGTTAATGCAATTCTAATTGCTGAAAAATTGTTAAGAGTTTGTGACAGTAACATGACACATTAAACACATGGGTTGATCAAACCACCAGCTGCAGAATGTGAAAGCATCTTGACTTCAAAAAGAAAAAACATTAAGCACAAAAATTAAATACAAAAATACAGAAAAGCAGAAAAAAACAGTACTATTCAACTCTATCATAATATTTAATAGAGCAAAGAAAACAGGTATGTTTCAATTATTAGGTATTTCTGACTGCCCCTAAATGCACTCATGTTTCTAACACTTCACCTGCCACAGTAATTTAAGGGGATTCTATTGCTCTGGACTGTACTGCTGCCCTATTGGCTTTGTGGGCAACACAAACAGAAAGGATTCAACTCCACCTTGGGAAATCTAAATTTATGTACCAATATATGACTATATGGCTTCTTACACAGGTACTTTGTGGCTAAACTCTCAGTATAATCAATGGAAAAGCAGTCAATGGAAATTACATCAATTCTTCCTGTGAAGAAGAGACATTATGGCTCTTCAGATGAATTATTTCTAGGGCTCTGCTGACTGAGAGCTAACTTACTAAATTACTAACTAAAGTTACCAAGAATCTAAATAACTGTTCATAAGACATAAATAAGCTACCTTCAAGAAAGCAACTGTTCAAACTAGGAAATTATTGCTTTCATCTCACATATTTCAAACTTAGGTCAATCTATAATACCCAAAGTAATAAACAGAAGAAAAACATTACCTGAACACTGAAGCTGAGAAAGAATCTGTCCTCCTTCAAAATGGTGATTTGTCATCTTTAGATTAGGTTTGATACAGCGAATAAAGCTAGACCCCTATTACCAAAACAAGAGTTTAGCAGAATCTGCACATTTTGAACCTTTTGAAATAACAATTCATCATTTAAGAATTATTGGGGGGGGGGGAGGGGGGAGATACGAAATAATAGTATTTTAATAGAGAATTGCTGACATTCTTTTTCTCTCATGTATCAGTTTTGCGCCCTAGCATTGGTCTTGATATAACTGATCTCAGTGCTCAAGCTATTAAACTGGACCACTCAACTGTTCTTCTTAACATTAACACAATCTAATTACAATTTAGCAGTCTAGATTCCACCAATCTCATTACCTTCTACAGGCACAAAACCTAAAGGCCTCAGTCTTCGAGTTCACATTAGTGAACATCCTACCAGCCCCCTGACACTGGAATCATGCCAGGTGATCTTGACCTTTCTTTCTCCTAATTTTTACTTTTTATAATTTCTTCTGGCACAGCTTCTCTCTCCCTTCATGTTGTTCTAATCTGCTCCTCTTTCAGCACCATGTGTGCTACCTCTACAACTTTGACCACTGCTTTGTCTGATCATTTCACATTCATTAAGGATAACATTTTTGTAAAACACCACCCAATTATTCAGATTTTATTGCAACAGGTGGCTGTTAATGGTAACATATACTAAAACTAAATTGGCACTTAGAAAACATAATATTACTCCTGGTTTGCAGTGTCTTCTCGCTTTTTCCATCTTTCAGCTGAGAGACAGCACTTACCAAGGGAGCTTGTACTAAAAATACACCCTCAGTCATAGGTTAGCTAAATTCAGAGTACAGCAAGCCTGGCCACATACTTTTTTCCTGGACTGGGTCTCAGTTACAGTGTTCTGTGTTAAAGAGATCATCTTTCTTTCAGACCAGCCTCATGAGTACAGTAAAATCTCAGTTTCAGCTACATTCCAGCACCTGTCCCATTTGTTTCCCATGTTTTTCCCCCCCTTTTTCTATTTTTTTTTTTTTTGACAGGGCATAACCTTATATCTAAAATTTATTAGAATATGCAATCAAGAGCAAGAAGAATGTGTTCCTACAACTCCAAATTCTTAAAAAATGGGTATGTTGAACTACATTCCACAAACTCTCAAATTACATCTGCTAAATTAGCAAATACTCATTATGGGAATCTGTTTTTTTGACCATATGTGCATTTACAACCTATCACAAAAGTGAAATGAAACACTTTATTTTTAATGGCTTTACTGAATCTGAAAACAATTAATAGTAAATTATCATCGCCTTACTTCTACATAATATCTCTAAATCTTCTGCAAATTAGTTAATCATTAGCGATAAGCAGTGAGCGGAATGAAGTAAAAGTGACAAAAAAGGAGACTGCAGCCCACACAGACTTCATATTGTTTACTCAAATTGTGTAACTTTCATTCTACAGCTTTTTTAAAAGGGGAAAGGGAGAATGGGTGAAGAGGGGAAAGGGGAAGGGAAGAGCGGTAAGTAACTCAATAAACATCACCAGCACAGGAAGATGTTTCAGAAGTGCCATATAACGCCAAACACTAAAGCAATTACTTATCACATTTATTGTAAGACATGTTGTTTAGATAATCTATTATGACATATTTCAGAAAATTATTAGCCTGTATCTGCATATATACTTACAGTACTGTGAAGCTTCTCAAGAAGCAAATTTAACTGTGTCTGTAAAAGAAAATAGGTATTTCAAGAGGCTTACTACAACAATTACAGAAACATGCACACAGAACGGGCGGTACAGCATTACTGCATGCATGTTCATTGTTAGTGTATCAGACAGAATTGATAAACAGTCACAAATTTTAACAGACAAAATCATGCAAGAGTACATGAATGGTCTTGCAGGAATTGATTGTGTTTTAACAGTGCAATGATACTGTATGGAATAGTTACTTACTACAGCATACTTATAAAAAAAGTGCAAGCCCATGTGGGAAATTAAAGGAAATAATGCCTATACAATATGATTATAAAGAAAATGAGACTGATCAGCAATAATTAAAAGAAAAACAGACTGAAAATTTATTGAAGCCCAAATTTAATCTATAACAAGCATATATTTGTGTGTTAAGTAATTAACATAAAAAGCAGGTACGTTCAGAGTTTTCTTGGGTTTATTTGAAGCTAAGTCAACATTTATGTGAATGAACCTGCATAATATATTTTTAATTCCAAACTTCCAAATTTTTAATGCTGTTGATGGCAATAGATTATAATTTTAAAATCACATTTACCAAAGCTTCATTTAATTATAAAATCACGATAAAAGACCACAGTCATATAATTATTTGGGAGCAAGTCTACAGAATTTCCAGCAACTTAGTACTACCAGAGAAAACAAGTTACAGTTGCTACTGAATGTAACCATTAGGGACTTAAAATATTCCAGAACCACATCAGGAAAACATCTACAGATGTGTCTGCTTCACCCCATTGATTACTGTTGACCCAGCTTTTGTAGTTTACCAGCAAGCTAGACTGAAGTAAGACAAAATTCTGTATGTCCTAACATATTCCTCATTTTCTATACAGGAACCAAAATTGAAAGGATCTGATTTTTGACTGATATTTTTAACCAGATCTTTCAATTACCTTTAATCCAAGAAACCAGATTTGTATGGGCAATATGCGCCACCTACAGCTGCCAGTCATTCTTCCAGCGGATAAAATTGGTTTATTTAAAGTATCATGGTTAGAGAAAAGGAGTGCCACAAGAG
>JBCJKH010067428.1:17537-35924 GCA_039877255.1 Loriculus beryllinus | reverse complement strand
CAGTAAAATCATTTCAAATAATCTTGAAGAGATCTGATGATAAATTAATCATTATTTTCTCAACTGATTTATGAGAATTAATTTTAATTAGTTATAAGGAAGGGATGTGTGAAGGATTTCATAAAGAGAAGTCTCTGCAACATCATCTAATAATTTATGTAATTAGAAGAATTTGAGACAGACTGACATAGTGGTAAACAAAAAATTCTTATTCTTAAAGGGATAAAATTTCTAATAAGATAACAGAACTCATTTTGATTTCATCTGAAGTGAAATAGTGAAATCTTCAAGGCTATTAGTGTTCATCAGCAGCACATGTTGTCTGGGAAGGTAACACTAGATGAATTACTAGAAGTAACACATACATTCAAAATGCCATGAAACTTGAAAACATTGAAGGAATTATAGATTGATGGGCCAGATCCAAAGAGGACTTCAGTCATGTTCTAAGTGAAGAGGTGCACATCCAAAGTCACCATTGCCAAAAGGCAATCCAAAAAGTTCCCCACTCAATTGCTGCTTAACTTAAAGTCTCCCTTTTCATTTCAGCCCTCCTTGGACTATGGTATCATTCACATGCCTACATCTACTGGATGTGGGGTGCTAAATCAAAGAGGAACGGTAAACCCAGATGTAAGAAAGTGAAAACTACGTCAAAGAAACCACAATTGGTTTTATTTTGAAAATTCAGTAATAAAAACAACAGATCCTAGCTTCACCCACAAAAGACACATGGTGCAGGGTTTGCTCAGGAGATGGCTTATCTTTATGTAATTCTATTTTCAGTCTGCATTCTGATCACTTATTTTTTATTAAACCAACTGCTACAGTCAAATTCTACAACCACTATATAATAAAAAGGAGGATGAAATAATCATCAGAGCAAAACTCAAGAGAGCAGAATGTCCAATTCCCAATTAAATACCGAAACCCACTACAAGTCAGGCTCTGCCTCTGGCTCCTGCTCTTCCTGGCCCCATGAAGATTTTACTTCTAGCTACATAGCAACCCATCTGCAGAAGGATCTAAAGAGAATTCTCTCTGATGGAGTGACCAGTAACTTGGTGCTACAGGAAATACAATAGACATAAAACATTGAATGAAGTACAGGCCTTAAGCAGAATACTGTTTCTATGCGAAAAACAAGTGCTGCTATCATATATTTCCCGTTCTCCAACCCCTGCATTATTAGAAAACAGCTCTAAACAGTAGCCACAAGATACAATTATGCAAGTAGGAATTTATCTTGCCATCCTGATTCAGCAGTTAACCTTGACATGGAGCAGAACTGCAGAAATGCTCCTCTGCATGGAGTGGGTAGTGCCCCACTTCAGAGGAAATTTTGGATTGTCTAAGATCTGCTTTCCCCACAGTCTGTGCAAGAAGTCTAGCTAGGAACATGATGCGGGGTTTTAGGTGCCCTAGGTAAGGTAGCGTACCAAAAATGGTGTAGCACTTGACTTGAAAGGATACAAATCCTTCATTGGATCTGGCCCAGATGTGTTGAGAAGAGCTCTTGCTGAAATTGCAGCAGCTCTCCCAACAGTAAATCCATGAGATTGAAAAATTTACCTGCAGCCCATGCTTGTGCCTGCTTTTCATCTCAATTCCCCTATAGTTCTCTTTCTAGCCATCCTGAGCTGGAATAGTCCAGCTAAAATAAAACTGCTGAATGAGAAAATGATGCAGAAAACATTTGGAGAAGACAAGGTTTGAAGGTCAGCTTTACAACAAGCAGAAGAAAGGAGAAAATGAGGAGAAGCATCAGATTCAGGTACTGAGAAAGGAAACATTCAGCACAATGAACATCCTTCTGTGAAAGCCATGACTAACTTCATGCTTACAAGAGGAAAAACAGTAGTTAGGTTAGGTATTGAATTTTGAGAATGGCAAACTGTAGCCAATCAATATATCTTCTAGAATGCACAATTAAGAGAGGAAGGAAGAATACCTTTTCTCACATTTAGAACTCCTTAAAGTCCACAGAATCTAAATTTAGATCTCAAGATTTGAGATCTTCCTTGTGGATTCGCAAAATTCTCACGGAAAAATTACTGCATAATCTTTGTAAGGACTATTATGAAACATCTTTCTGACAGAAATGCATAGCATGTAGCTCAAATATACTGGTTTCTTATAATTCAATAGAAAAAAACCATCTATTTAACAGTTTTCTTTATCTGAATCTCAAGTTACCACTAGTTCTCCCAACCTTAGGTTCTGCTTATGTCAGTTAACTTAAAACTAGCAAATACTACAAGAAGATAAGATCATTTGCTATACTGTTACCTTGAATTTGTTTCCTACACTGATGAAACTAAGTTTCCCAGCTTTTTGTTTGGGATCCTTGTTGTTGTTAGTGTTAGATTCAAACAGCTGTCGAACAAACTTGTCCTTGGATTCACATAAAAGAGATTCAAGGGACATGTGCAAAGCGTCGTTGTTTTTTTCCACAAACTGCATCTGAAAAGACAACCCAAGATATAAGACCACGTTGGCTTCACTGCCCCAGTTACTTAAGTTTTAAAGAAAACTAAAAGAAACTAGTTACATACATAATCCAAAAATCGGCAAGAATATGTGGGGCAAGTATTCATACATTAGTTCAAACAACTTTACAACTAGACACACAAAACACTAATGGCAGAGAAAGAGTATATATTTTTGAATTGGAAGGATGCTGGAATCATGAAACCCAAGGTAAGGTTTAGTGCCTTTTCAGAGATGAGTTGTGTTTCTGTCTAAGAGTATCCTCCTTGTGTCCATTTCCAGCACTCAGCAAACATTGCTTGGGAGTTATGAGAAGCTTAATTCTTCACTGCTTGTAATATCACTTAAGATCTGTTGTGAAACGAGGATTAACATGTACGCTTTAATTGGTGAATTTACACAATTTAGAAAGTGAAATGAAAAATGGATGTTTTAGTAGTACTATGATTATTTAAGAACACTTTACTTAATAAAAGATACTGTCTTTTCCTACAAACCTTACCTCTCATGTTTATGCTGAATTGGCTTACCTAATTTTAGAAGTTAAAAACGTTACACAGACATTCTGAGATCAAGACACTAGTATGCAATTCCACACTAACAGAATTCTCACTAGCTTTTGGAGCAAGTTTAGTAGTTACTTTGGTAATTATGAACAGAAGAGGGCAAGGCTAATTAGAAGAAAATACAAATTTGTCAGGTATCACATGAAAGGATTTAACAGGGATGAGAATCAAAAAACATAGGCCTCCAGAATTTCCTTGGACTATGAAAACACCAGATCAGATTCTGAATGCAGCCAGCTGAGTGTCCCCACCACAAATCAGATTCTGAGAATTGCCTCAAATGCATTGAGAAAGAGAAACAAATAACAGGTGAGGTACAAGGTAGCTATGGTCCAAAAGTTTTAAGGCCCAGGCTAAGAAAGTTCCTCTGGGGAAGGGAATAAATTAAGTAAAGCATATTAGCACAGCTCCTGGACCAAAGCTACCTCATATCTGATTCACTCTGACAGCACAGCTTATGTGCTCGTATCTGGCTTCTCTGTTCCTGAAGACACTCTAAGGTATTGTTAACACATCATGATACAGTTAAATATACACAGTTACCTACCTCAGAAATATACACAGTTACCTACCTCAGAAAAATGAGGTAGGTAACACACAGACTTCAATTTTCTTCTGTAAAATGACCTACAGGATGTGCCTACTTCTAACAGCACAGCAATCATTATAATTCTTGTAGTGCTTTGAAGTACATATGAAGAAGTATGTATTTCTAAATGACAGAAAAACATCTTTAGAAGTAGCTCTGCTCTTACAAACTGGCATTACAGACCAGAACAACAAAACCATTATGGATCTTCTGTTTATCTAAAACCTGGTTTTGTTTTGTTTTTTTTTTTAATAGTAAGAGATTAGATATTGGCTTCAGATGTTTCAATGTTTTTGTATATATCTGTATTTTGAGGATGGCAACTTCAGGTATTTTGTCAGACTGTAATTTGAAAAGTTAAAATAAACGGTCAATTCTGTCACATACTCATAAAATTAGTTTCAAATCTAAGAAATATCAACTTTTGAATTTCTCTTCTGTGAAATGAAATTTTATTATTTAACTGAAAAATACAAAATTACTACAAAGCATAACAAATAGTTTTACGAAAGTAAACTTACTGTCTCATAGCATACTGCTCCTGCAAAATGCCGGATAATAAAGCCTTCATCATCTCTGATATTTCTGTGAACAGCCAATTTAGACTTTCTAGGAATCTGTAATTTAAAAGTTGAATTACAAAGAAGAATTACGCTGGAGAATGAGAAAAAGTTTATCCTTAAAACATCACCGTGACTTTGCCAGGAGCACTAGGTTTTAAAAATTGTATTTCCTGCAGTACAATTATGTTGACCACTGACCTTCCCACCCAAAATACTCAAAAACCTGCTTTCATTTTCATTCTGATTCACACGCTTAAGATACCTCACATTCAAAACAAAAGTCACAAGGATTACTAACATTAGCTTTCGATTTTCTTTCTGCTTTAACCAACGATTTCAATACCATTCATTTCACAGCTGATGAATGGCCTTGTCATATGAATAGGATTAGACAGAAACTTAAAATATATGTTTAGATGCTATATTTTAAAAGACAACCACCCAGCTGATCATACACATACAGACAAAAATGTTTCACTGCATAGCAATCTAGTTAAGCAAGACTAAGTGGGAATTTAACGAAAGATAAATGGATGACAATTTTATTTAGCTCCTTCTATTTGCATCTTTTCAGCAGGGATCAGAGTTTTGTATTTGTTTTTTCTTATTTTGCATTTCAACAGAAGTAATGTAAATTGCAATAATTTGTATGACTACTCCACAATGTGCTGTATTTTAAAGAATTAACAACAAAAAGGTTTTGCTTGTTTGTTCCTTATTTTCATTTCTGAAGTGCTAGCTAGACTCTCCATGTGAGTCACATATTCTCTAAAGAAAGCAATTTTTGAAAGGAACAACAAAACAGTTCATATTAGATTGAAATAATCTAAATTAAAATGTGGCTTTATTTCCTTTTCATGCATTACATGTTGATGAGCTCCAAGTATCAGTGAAGAATATGACTTTAGTTTCAGCAGGAAATAAGAACTGCTACTTGGGCAAGACTTAAGCCTTCAAGAACTTTTTAACAAACTAATAAGGAAACTTGTCTTTAACAAAAGGATATGGACTGTGCAACCTGGTCTGTTATGAGATTTCTTAGGAAAGGTTTTCATTAACTTGGAAGTGTTACTCTCAACTGTTCCAAGAACTGATTTATTAAAACAAGAAAGACAGCAAAAAAAACCTACAGAGAGCCTGAAATGGTCCTTGTGTTTTTGGTGCACAACTGAAGTAAAATGCTGGTCACTTGGTTGGGGAAGACGATTTTCTTCATCCAAAATATCCAGTACACCTATTAATTTTGCTTCAATCAAATCTATTAATAAAACAAAATATATTTACAAAAATTGAATATATAAATTCACATCAGAACTGAACATTACAAATTTAAAATATTACTTATCCAATTCTGTATATAGGTATCTAGAGAAAGCTGTGAACACAAAACACAGAAAGTAATTTCAAATGAATTCTACATATCTGAATTGTTGATTTAATCTATGTCTAACTTACTAATGACTGTTTCTAAGATTCGTCCACAGTGTTAAGCAATTTTTCATACCAATGTAATATTCTTCTCTTTTGTGGCAGTTAATATTTGTACATTTTCACTGCTGTTACCAGCCTGGTCCAACATCTTAAACAAAAGCACATTTACACATAAACCAACATTATCTTTCTCACTCACTTCAAAAGGCTGTAGACGATACTTTTTTCTGAACTACGCAAAAACGGAAGGCATACATACTGTTTAACTAAGCTGTAATTTTTTAACTTTAAATAATAATTTATATAATGAAGAAATGTGTCAAATCTGTGGTGGAGTGTCGTATGTTGGCTGGAATAGTAAAAAAGATCATGACTGTGGCACTGCTATTTGTATTCTTAGGTAAGCTGCCCAAACCTTTCCTGGGGCAGGAAAAGGCAACAACTTGGCAATGAGCTTAACAACCTGAACCATTTTCCCCACTATGAGTCAGAGAGAATTTTTCTTCCAATAGTCCCCATGGAACAAGTCTTTTAACTGTAACAATATTTTTGGAAACAGGCTCAGGCCCATATACACACTATTAAACCAACAGAGGAGATTAAGGTTTGTATTCACAGAAGCCACTTATTTTGTTGCTATGCTTTTGTTCCGTCCTCTAAATATCTTCCTGCTGATTTTTCACAAGGCAGCTTGAGGCTTACTTGACAACAGTTATCTTTAGGTAAATCACAGTGATTCTACAGTCCTATCCTGACAAAGCAAAAACTTCTTCAGCACAGCTACAGAATGGTTTGGGTGGGAAGGGATCATACAATCATATCATAGAACCACACAATAATGTGGGTTGGAAGGGACCTTTAAGATCATCTAGTTTCAAACCCCGCTGCCACGGGCAGGGACACCTTCCACTAGGCTGAGTTGCTCAAAGCCCCATCCTGGCCTCAGAAGAACATGACATTTTCCAATAGATGTTGAATTCTGTCACTCTGAATCCTCTGCTCAGTCAGGTCTTACTAGTTACCATAAGTAAATTACTGTTAATGCAAAAGCAAAATGAACTTCTGTTCCTAATACTCCAATTTGAAAAACACAAGTTGAATGCAGAGAAAAGAGGTGGGGGAGGAAGCAACAACATCTAAGCCTCTGATACATCAGTCTGTGGAAACCTAAAAACAGCAGTGACATCTACAGCCTATGGATTTTGCCTTTTTTCCCATTTGCTCAAAAAAGTGGTGAGAATGGGATAGGACTTTTCTAAATTCATGCAATATTTTTCCCCAGACACCCTTACACCCTTCTTTATTTACCCTATTTAGGGATTCCACTTAGTTTTGTAGGCAAACACACAGGAAATTCACAAGTCCTAGCTGCAGTTAACACACGCTGTAGGACAACACGACTCTATTACTAACCAGAACTAGAATGTTATACAAAGCTGGAAGAATTCACCAGGTTGCAACAGTCATTACAAGCATCAAGTTACTAGTGCTATGTATATCTTGCTTTTTCTGCTTGAATCTTTTTTTTCTCCATGACATTAATGAATAGCTTGACATTTCAAGAAGTACATACCTATACAGTCCTGATTATCTACATAGCGCACTTCATTAACCCCCAGGCCTTCCTTTTGGTAAAGTTCTTGCTCCTAAGAAAGGGAAAAACAAAAAAGTAGTTGAAAAGATAAAGCACGATTCAACATATGGATGAGTCATTTTAATGAATGGTAAAAAAGAAGAGGAAAAAAAGACTGTTGCTTTTTAAAGAGCTATATTCTTTTCTGACACAACTAGATGTCACACAGTAGGAAAGCTGTCAACTGATTTTTTTTATCTAAGCGTAACGTGCAGTCATACTGAAAGCAGTACTACTTTAGGCATCTCCCTACTTAAAAAATAAATCCTCAAATATAACATTAAATTTAACATACCTCTTTCAGAATCCTTTCATTAAAAAACTGCTGCAGTTTTTCATTACAGTAGTTAATACAGAATTGCTCAAAACTGTTGTGTTCAAAGTATTCTGAAAAACAAAATAAACTTCCATGATAAACCAGTGTTCCAAGAACTTTTATTAAAGAATAAATAAGAGAAGCTTCAAAGTACTAATACTTGAAGATGCATTCAAATCCATATCTGTTTTCTTTCAGTAAAATACAAGCTTTCACAGATTTTTAAGTTGTGAATAAAACAGATACAAAAATACGGCAACAGATCAAATTTCTAAGACAAATAACAGTTTTATCTGGCAGCAAACCAAAGCAAGATGCTACCATACAGTAAAACTGTATCAATACATCTTCACCCATCCATGCTACAACGGGCTGGCATAGCATACCATAGCTCTAGAGACCTGAAAACCAAATTTCCCTTGGTTCATTCTCACCCACAGGGTGAGAGCACACCATAAACATGCTCTAATCTGAAAACATTCCCCTAAAACCAGACAAAAGCTTTCCAAGAATGACCAATGCCCACCAATTTCTTGGACCAACCAGAAGCGCAAAGTCCAAATCTGTAACAGCACTACTCACTCTCCAGGAAACAGTATCTTAATTTGGAGACTCCATTTGCCTGTTAGTATCCACTGACCTTCTCAGGACTGAAAGGGGAAAGAGCACGCACATACAATATCTTTCCTAATTCTACTAGCTAGCCATAGTTCCAAATTATTAGTCCTTCAAAATCTGTATGTATGTAGACATTACAGGAATCTGAAACCATTACAAAGGTGCTTAGTTTCACACTAATGCTTGTTAGTGTTATTAGGTCACCAGGAGAAGCTCTAGACCTTCTCTACTTTCTTGTGTCTCTTGAAAGCGAGGCTTTTAACTGCTCTCTTGATATTTTCTGATGTCCTTGTAACTCATCTCCCCCACAACCACCAAAAAAAGCACTCCCACTCTCCACTGCAGAATTTATCACTGAATCTTTGGTGGCAATAAAAGACAAGAAGAAATTATTTTTTCTTTTTTATACTTACCAAAACCAGCTATATCTAGAACTCCAATGAAGAAAGAAGAAGTCTCAAATGGAAAACACTGGTTTACCCTATTCACTACATGGTCAAACAGATGACTATACACTGTTTTAGCCAAGGCATCACGAGCGTTGTTTGCTTGTTCCACTTTCAAGGGTACCCTAAAAACCAAAAATACAGATGTTATTTTTCAGAATTCCTTATTCTGAAATACTGAGTTTGGACCCTAAACTTAAAAAACGTCTTTCCAATTATCGTGTATATATATATTAAAAAAAAACCAAACAAACAAAAAACAAACCAAACACCAACAACAAAAACAAAACCTGAGCTGTAGGTCTAGGTAGGAAATAATCTTGCCAAGTTAGACTAACTATCCTACTTATTGACGTAAAAAATAATGTTTCACTATCCTGAGGAGAGGTGAAATGCAGATGTTTTCATACTTGTTTATTAGATAATTAGAAACTATATTGACAATTGTCAGAGAAAGATATTTAAAGTATATATAGCTCCATCTACAAAAAACACTTCAGCTACTTATTTCTAAGGTGTTTCACTACAATAAAACCTAAAGTTCAATTTTACTCTGACATCTTTGTTCCTGTGCTTTCATAAGGGCTATAACTAAGGTTATAAGGCTGCAAGTTAATCACCAAGATGTTAAAAAAAATAGATAAGGGAGTGTGAAAGTTAGATTCAATTCCAAAATAAGGATTCTTTTTAAAGACTGGAAAAAGAGGCCTTTTAAGAGATGATAATTTATTCTCTCTCTCTTACTCATAAACCTTTATTCTGCATTGTGATTATTTATTACAAGTCTATATCCCAGTTTAGCAGTCAACAAAAAACAAAGAAGAAAAAAACCAAAACCAACCAACCAAACAAACAAAAAAGGAAAAACAAAACAAAACACAAACCAAACTCACACACCAAACAACAAAAAACCCCACCACCCAAACCCCACAAGTTTTCTCACTTTCACCCTTCCAATTCTCTCCCCCATTCTGCTGGGGAGAAATGAGTGAGCAGCTGAGTGGGGCTTAGCTGCCAGCTGGGGTTAAACCATGACAACAGATTACTCATACTGCATCATTTCCTTCACTTCCCAGAATTCACAAGCACTAAACTAAGTCATATTTATTATTTATTTTTTCAAGGATGGTACTTCTGATACAGAAACGTGAGACTGATGGAGATCACTTTCTGTTGTGACTTGTGTAAGTCAGGGAATCAGACTCCGTTCACTAAGGATGCCAGCAGCTACATTACATTTGATAGTAATTAGCTTTAACACACAATCTTGTCTTCCACTAAGTATCTCCTGACTTATCTTAAGGTAATGAGTACTGACATAAATCTTATCTTATAAATAGAAAGAAGGTACCTTTACATTCCATTCTGATACGTTTAAGAGATCAGAATACTAATTCCCACACGTCAGCTGCAGGCCTATTACATAATACAATACACTAAAATCATTCACGCTTTCCATTTACTGTTTTTTTTTCTCCTAACAACCCAGCAAACAATCATATTTCTAGAGAATGTATTTATCAAACAGCCCTGTTCTTCAAAAATATCAAATTCTGCCATTATTAAGGAGGACTCCAGAGGCTGCACAAAACCTTATTGTTAAATATGATAGTATGCAGCAGAAATCTGTGGAAAGTAAATGTACCCCTGAAATACATTTTGCACAGCTGAAGTACAAAATCACAAAATAATGCTGAAATTGCACTGGGCCAGGAAATACAAAATAGTCCTATTACAGAAGTGACATTCAGAACGAACTTCCTTCTCATGAACTTGCTCCCGACTCAGCTCCTCCTTTCCTGTGGTCTTCACACTAACAAAGGAATCTCTTTCCTCCTCCTGTTTCCTGTCTGACCAGGAAAAAAATAGATTTTCCTTTCTCCAGTTCACCTTCTCCCTTCATCAGGTACATGTAAGGAACAGGGAAGAAATTTTACTAAATTCTGAGCTATTTGGTAAGGTTGCAATAAAAAAAACCAAAACCAAACAACAAACAAACCCACCAAAAAAACCCCCACAACTTATTTGGTCTTCATACTAATTTATTCAGCATGTTTTCCGGTAATCCAAGGAGTCTGAGGCCTCGGGGAAAGCATTCTCATTGGCTAGATTTATCCTGTGGACAATTCTGTGCAGTCCCCAACGCATAACACATAAGTTGCTATTAAAATACATACAATTTGCCTATGGTTGAGAGAAAGCAGGTGAAGCAATACCCATCAACTACTGACATCCAATAGTTACTGCTTCACAAATAAAATGGCCTGGATGAAGTAACCGTACCTAGTGAAAGGCCTGCATAACCAAAGAATATAAGCAGCATATTTGTAATTTGAGAAAAGTTCCAAAACCTGTAGAAAACACTTTTTTTTTTTCTTTTTTAACACACTATTTTTCCAACGGAGGCTTTGGTACCACCATCCAAAAAAATACATTTTGGTAGAAAATGTACTCCAAAAGAAGATGGAAGATCTGGAATGATGGAAGTTAAATTTTGCACACTGTAAAATAATTTACTTTATGATGATGGAATCCTTTTGAAAGTCTTCTTGGAGAAACTGAGCAAAAGAGTAGTACAGTGCATTTACTGTCTAAGAGGAGCATTGGATTTTGAATACTAACACATAATTTCTGTATGTAAACACACTTCATATGGATGGAAAAAACATCAGCCAACATTATGCTCTTTCTGGGAGACTGACAGGGACAGATAAACACGGTGCAGCTGTCAAGTGTCCCTGGCAGTCCACTGCACATTAGTATCTAATAAAATTCAAAGATATAGTATTTAACATCACCCTCAGACTGTTCCTTGTTGACTCCATTGTGCCCAGCAGAACAAAGCCTTTGTTATACTCTAAGCACAGTGATTTCAGCTGAGCTATTCATTCACTGTGACCTGCTAGGACTCACATGATCTACTTGCACACAAAAGGTCCCTAAGAAAGAGAGAAATTAGTAGCTCTTTGGGTTGATGGAACAAAATAAAACAATGTACTTGTCAAAACCCTAATATTAATGGCAATCAAATAATTCAGAAACTATTGCTACTGTGGAAAAACCTGGTGGCTCTTTAATAAACATCTAAAACACTATAATCCACTTTCCTTGTACATGCAGTAAGGCACACAAGAAAAAGATATTTGTATACTTGTTAGCTTTTAGCTGCAGAAGTTTAGAAAAGGCTAGATAAATAGTTTAGGCTAGATAAAGTTTAGAAAAGGCTAGATAAAGCTGCTTAATGCATTAATCCTTTGAGATAGTGGAAGGAGTCCTCTGAAATAATTTTTGCTATCCACAACATAAAACATTGGGGAAAAAATGAAGTACTTGCACAGGAACACAGCTTCTTGTGTTTGCAGACTTTTGAAACAGTACACTGCTAGCAATGCCCCAGGCTTTTCAGGATAAATATGCTAATAGAAAATCTTCACAGTCTTAAACCAAACTGAATTTGAAGCTGTATCAAAAATAGAATTTGTTCTTAAGGAACCTTCCTTGACAGGGTTACTTGAGATGTGGTGAAAGGGAAGCCATATATTATGAAAAACCTTTGCTTTAGTGCTTGCTATGTGCCATCAAACGTTCTCAAAAAGGGAACTATACAGAAACACTTTATCTATATGTTATCTCTACAACAGACAAAACTAATCTGCTCTCAGAGGATGAGTCAACAGTTCACTGAGAGCATTTCCAGTGGGGTGCCATCTGAATCTGACATGGATATGATTTGTTCAACCCCCTTCTGCTTCCCATTAACACTTTCACTTAAAAGGAATATGAAAGTAACGGTATTTTCAAAAAATGGTCTGGTAATACCGAACTAAGAAAGCAGAAAATCTTGGTAACAACTTCAGCATACAAAATTATTTTCACAAATTGAAAACACAACCTAAAAATCCACAAGATAGATTTTGGTAAAGGTGTGTGATGGTATACTTAGGAGAATTCAAAAATGCAAATGCCAAGATGAAGAATAACCAGGTAAGCAGTAAGCTGGCAGAGAAAGTGGATCACAAGTTGAATTAGGTAAAAAACATTACTAACGTTCAAAACCTGCAATTGTCATACTGCCCTGTGTTAATATGAGCACCATCTGTACTGTATAATATATAATTTTCTACTCTAACGTTGTCAATAATACTGCTAAAATTTATCCTGGATGAATACATCAAAGATTTTGTGGTCAATTTAGACACAGTCTGCAAGATAGCAAACAGTAAAACCTGGAAAATAATTGGCCACTGGAGGCACTTTGACCTGCAAGACCCACATCCTCCTACATGTTAAAGGTTGTTATAAGGCAAAAATTACTTGTAAATTTCTGTATCAGTTAATAAAGCAGCAGGATGATAGCGACCAAGAGTCCTCAATTTCTAATAACTGAAGGGGAGAAGAGGAATTTATAACCATTTTCCAGTAACGCATTATTGGCTACATTTTGAATAGATCTAGATCTTCAGCTTTTAACTGAAAGCAGAGTAACTGCTCCCCAGTCATTACTTACTATTTGTCCTGGCATGATAACTCTTTCCGTGGTAGTCACTATGAAGTTCTAACTCTTGAACACCCCTTCTTTCAAAGTGCAGAAATAAATAGACCACCAAAAAGCTACTTGTTTTCTCTATTAGAAATACACCCCAAATATCAGCTATTCGGTAATAATGTCTTACTGGAACGACTGCCCATACCCATGCTAAACTTAAGACTCCCGAATACGAGTTAATTCAGAAGAGCTTCTGAGTTCCCTAAAAAAAACCCATGATGTTAAAACAGCACAGACTGTCACTGATGGCTTACTGTGCTCCAGTTTTGGCCAGGAACATCAGATTAGGAAGCACGCACTGAACAGTATTTCCACGAAAGCTATTGTATTTTTAATTTATCATTATTGGTTAGAATTAAGTAGAGTTCAAGATTACTTTTCCTGTACAGAATGAGTTCTTGACCACTGGAAACCTTCATTACTCAAATCCATTACATCACTTGAGAACTAAAAATTACTGATGCTCTCAAGTTCTCAAAGGTCCACTTTTCACCTCAGCAGTCTGACATAACTTAAGCATGCATTAACTAACACCTGCCACCTTACTAGCCACAGTGACATACAAAGGTTAAATCAATCAGCTATTACTTTGTTTCAGTCCACAACTTTATGATTTATTATCAAATACTTCATACTACAAGACATAAATATAAATTATAGTAATAATTTTCAAATTAGTAATAAATTTAGTAATAAATTAGCGATAAATTTAGTAAGAAATTAGTAAGAAATTAGTAATAAATTTAGTAATAAATTAGCAATAAATTTAGTAAGAAATTTCAAAAGACATAAAATATGCAAGGAATCAACAATTACTTTCAACATCCTAGAAACCGTTTAGCCCAAGTTCAGTTTTTGATACGGTGTTTTCTTTACCTCCAGAAAATATACAACATGGAAACCCAAATGTTAAAAGACACAATTCAGCTGCACATAGCTTAGCTGGTATCCCTGACAGCTTGCATGCTAGTGGGATCAATCTCAAGAACTAAAAATTGTGTTGGAAGTTAGAGGTTTCCCATTAGAACAAAGGAAACATCTTCGCATACAGAAAGAATACACTACTCTAATTCAGTGCGTAGGCAGTTACCTTGATAATAGCTTCTTGACAAAATGAAAGGGATAATCACAATGTTTTAAGGTCATATTTACTTCAATAGTGATGCACTCTTAATAGCTACACCAAAAAAAAAAAAAAAAAAGAAAAACCAAACCAACCAACAAACAAACAACAAGCCCAAAACAAAGAACTTTTTCCTTAAATTCATCCTGTTCCACTACGTTTATTAAAAGAAAGACACATCCAAATATCTTCTTATATACTTCAGGCACAGCATTACCAATCCTTGACACAGTGTTAGATCTTCTAGCACATCTAATTTTCAATGTGAGCTAAGGATTTAACAGGCTGACTGCTATGCTTTCTTTGGCCACAAAGCGTACTCACTGGCACGTGAGAGCTTTTATAAAATGTGATAGCGACTTATTCAAAGCTGGTTTTGTCTCGAAAATGAAATGCACTTTGGTCAGACATCGTATGACTGCCACTCCTCCCAGTGAAAATTAAGGTAATAACTCAAATAAACTAATAACAACAAAACAAGCAAGCTCAGACATCTAAAAACGTGCATTTGGATCAACTGCTTTGGGAAAATAAAAATAAAAACAAATAATTAAGAAAAAGAAAGCCCTGTTAATAATTTGTCATCTCTAAATTATCATTTGCATGACGGAAAAGGACAGTACGTTGTTGCCGTTTTGAAGGGACTAAGGATGTAAGTGTGCTGCAGAATCGGGTTTTTGTAGTACCGGGGTTTGCATTTCTCTATTTGTGTAAACCACTAACTAAGGGACATGAACAGCTGCACTTGTGCTGACTGCAACTCGGTCAATACTCGTCAAGGGGGAGTCTGAGCGCGTTTTTCCCGCTGGTACGCGAAGGGACAAACCACGTCCCAGGGGGCGGACCAGATCGCGATGCGTTGGGGCGCGAAGCGAAGTCTGTCAGATGGGAGAGGAGATGGGCCGGTTCCATGGCACCAGGCGCTTTCTGCAGCCGCCCCTGTGAGCACACCAACGCAGACCCCTGCGTCCCGCGTCTCCCCAGCCCCCTTCCCCACGGCCCCTCCAGGGAAGGAAAGAGCGGCGGCGCGGCCCGGCGGCGCGCAGGACTCACTTGATGACCGTTCCTTTGGCGCCCCCTGCCGTGGTGAGCATGACGCGCGTGGTTAGGCTGCCGCGCAGGTCCTCCCTGTCGAGCCCCAGCAGCGTCGCGCAGCACTCCAGCGCCGACTGGCTCCGCGGCCCCACCGTGCAGCCCCCTGCGAGCAACAGCACAACCCAGCCTCGGTACGCCGCTGGCACACCGCCTCCGACAGGCCCTGCCCGCGGCAGGCAGGCCCTGCCGCGCTCGCCTGCTTTAAAGCCTACTCGCTAGTGTCAGTTCAACAGCTGCCGTTTGGGGCGTTTTATGGGAAAATTCTAGGGAAAAACACTGAACTGGTGATGATCTTGCCATGGCGACTAGAAGTAATATCAATTTTGAAGGAGTCAAAGATTGCCTCTGGAAATTAATTCCTGTATTAAATGTGACGAGCCAGTTCTCAAAACCGAGAAACCTCTAAACCAAAACCAAAATAATAAAAAAACCCAAACAACAACAAAAAAGGCAAAACAAAAACTACCAAAAAAAAAAAAGACTAAAAAAACCCAACCCCAAAATATGTGTGAAATTCTGTATTTTTTGAATATTGCTCTAAGCATGAGCTGTTCAAAAGCTAACCTGCTTGCAAGTGAAAGAACTACCCCAAAATGCTACAATTCTATACTTAGCAACTAACTGCGAAGATGTGACCTTCCGCATTCTAGGTGTTCCTGCAATCTCCCAGACTTGCACTGCAACAGAAGTGCCTGGTGCAGCAGACTCCCAGCACTTAACATTTTCAGATACTGGTATGTACATTTTCCCAGGTAAACAGCAGGGAGGCGTGTTATCTTCTGCCTGGCACCACAGCCTCAGCCCACAGCTCATCCAGCCACTACAGGTTCATAACTCTCTAACTGAAGCGCTCAAACACTTAAGCAAAATCTAACACTTAATTACATGTGCCATGATTACATCTCCTGTTGTTCTCAGTAAAATTTATTTCTATAGGTAAGTAAAGAGACCAAAAGGGACAGATAAAAAACCTAATCAATCACTATGCGAAATCCTTAGCTCTACAATGACACTAAGAAAAAATAAAAGATAAAAGGAGTCCTTAAAAGACTGAGGCTCTTATGGCCTGATTTTGGAAACTCTGAAACACCATTTGTCCTGTAGTAACCAGCTTTTGTTTGATGTTTCCCAGGTTTTTGAAGCAGCAACAGGACTTCAGAGGGTCTCTGCTAACAGACACACTGCCTGGAGTAGTGCACCCTGTTCCTACACATACAGTGTGAGAGCAGAATACAGCCTGTATTTGCAACGTAGTAACTTATTCCAGGGGAAAAAGGTCTGAAATTCCAAATTCAGAGAAAATAATTTTTCTGGTGTCCTCTTTCTCTTCTCTAAACTCTAACGTTCCTCACTGTCTGTGCTTCTTCCTCATTTGTTTGCCTCCTGAAACTGCCTCTGCACTCACATTTGCACCCTCCTCACTCTGTCCCACCTTGTCAATACCAAAATCCCAAATCACAGAAAGCTCAAACAGGCACCTCCCTGTCAGCTTACTGCTGAGCCCTGTGGAGCCACTACTCTTCTCTACTCCAGTGTTTTCCGAGATTCAGTCACATTAATCATGTTCATTTCAGTCATCTTCATGAAGATGGAGACATCATGAACTGATAGTGGGAAGGTTCTCATTTGACCAAAGTGGGGAAAAAAACCCAAACCAACAAACAAACACAAAACCCCAAACAAACAAATCAACTTCACCTTCTCTGTAAACTAACCAGTCTGAATTCTGTATTGGCACTACTCTGTTGAGGACAAATTGGACTAGAAACCTCCTACAATCTCTTCTGTGCAGTGTCTGTACAGTTCTGTGGTGACTCTGTGCTTGGGGGTGGGAGCCTGTGAACCTGTAAGGCTAATACTCATTACATTTACCATTCAAAAACACCTTGTAAATGCCCTTCCTAACAACTTTGCCAAGTTTTGCAACAGCTATATATAGTTGAAGCAGGAGTAAGAAGAACCAATTTCACTGTATCTGCGTATCTTGAAGATAAGTATCTACATACATATCTTTTCTATTATAGTTACATTTGTAGTATATCCAGAATGTGAGTTTTTTCAGTCTTTCAGGAACCTATGGACAGCAGTTCTTAACTTAGAGACACTGATTTCAGTACTGAGGTAAAAACAACTGTTTCAAAAGTATTCATTCCCCCTCCTCAGCTTTCCTGCACATTTTCCTATTAAATCTCAGTTATGCTTATACCAACATATCTTTATATCAAACTTGACACTGAAAAATTTCTTGAACAATTTAAGTGAGAGCCTATTTGCTTTCAAAATATGTAAAGAATTACAACTTTAAAATAAACAGGTAAACCCAACTTCAAAATGGAGTGAATTAAGACTAAATTACCCTTGAACACAAGGCAACTTTCCAAAGCAGTAATTCATGTGGAAGGGAATCATCTATAAACAGGAGACATTTTCAGTATTTTTACAGAAAACTGATTCGGTTTTTTCTAACCTGAAGTGCTTCCAGCTTCCTCAAAATCAATATTTCCAAGGTGAAGGACACCAGCCACTACTCTAAAAAGATCAAGTTTTTCTGCATCATCCAGTCCAATCTTTTTCATTGCTGTGCACATTCTGTTGAAATCTCCATGATCATCTAAGAGTGGATCCTTCAAAGAACCTGCTTTGAGATACTATAAAATAACAAGATAAGCAAAAAAATCAGTAAGCGATTTTAAAGTAAATGCAATTATTACCAGTCAAGAAAAAAAAAAAAAAACATAACAAAAAGCAGGAAAAAGCATGCTAAACTAAGTAGAAAGACATTAGAGCTCTTCATTGCAAGAACCCTAATTTGTTTTAATTTGCCAGCATTTCGAAACATGATCTTCAAACTTCAAAGAAAGCTTCAAACTATCTTCAGAAAGCAAAAGTTGGAGAATGTTACAGCTAAGGATAAGAATACAGGGTAGTGAGCAGTGGAAAGGAAGACTCCAGCTAGGGAGCTATCTAAACA